>KE505067.1:492325-512817 GCA_000441515.1 Elaeis oleifera | reverse complement strand
GTATATATATATATGTATGTATATATATATATATATGTATATATATATATGTATATATATATATATATATTTTAAACTATTGGTCCTCAATCCTGACATCTATTATAGCATGAGTGCTGGTATGTATAGTGGAATCTTCTAAAGAATATGATGTATGACTAATATGAAGAAGATCTTGCTGGTCATAGTAATCATATTTCTACACTCAGCTGACTAGCACTGATATCCTCAATACCCTTGACATCATCTCAAACCAACATAAATTTCAAATATATCACTGCTTGAGACAATCCGAGGTGCTCCTAGCATGCGTCCGATATTATCAACATCCATCTCAATCTGTATGCCTTTACTTTGAAAATCAGACTTTCAACTCTCACTTTTATGCAACCATAAAATTTCTTATTGATCTAGGGTAGGTGAGCAAATCCAAGGAGTAGATAAATTTTCAATCCATCAGTACATATTCTTAGTGTCCGAGCTAATCTTATATCATCTAACACAATATGGACACTTCAAACTTCTGAGTCTAAATTTTCAACCCTGAGCTTTATGTTTCCAAAAATTCTTGAACTAAGTTCAGATAGGTCAAAAGAACACAGAACTTCTTAGCCTAGTCTCTTAATTTTCTATTCAATTAAAATTTTTCTTGCTCTAGAAACTCAAAGATTATTTTGATGCTTGGTCCTTCTTTCTTGCATGAAAGAATGATTTGGAAAGTCCTAAATTTTAAATTTCTACATGGGACTCTCTCTTCCTTTGTGCCAATTACTTCCAAGGTGCCATTGGTGAACAAGGACTATAAGGATAGGGTGGAAATGAAAGAAAGGTCCAATTTTGATGGGAGAGAGGTTTGAAAGGAATTATGGTTCCAAAAAATTAGAAATAGAATAATGATAGAGCTTTGAAATATTTCACTTAAGAAATCCATCCCAGACATAGGGGTCGATTCCTGTTAAACTTGAATCGACTCCTGATGAGGATTGTTTTCTTCTTGAAATCATGAGTCGACTCCTTTAGTTTAAGAGTCGACTCCTTAATGTAGAAAATGGTTCAAGGAATTTTGATTCAAAGAGAACATAGTCAAATTGAATTGGAATCAATAGTAAATCAATTCGATGATCAAGAATGATATTTGAATTAGAATTTATAAATCAATTTGGGGATCAAAAATTAATCAATTAGGAGTATAATAATCAGTTAATTCAAATGAGATCAAATCAAGGAGATACTAGATGATAGCTCTATGAATTTTGGTTCAACTAAGGAATTTTGTAAATCTTTAAGGGTCAAGCTCAGATGCTATGCAAATCAACAACATCAAGTACACAATCTTTTATGACTAAATATCTTATCTTGATGTTCTTAGATCATACAATTTTTTACAAATTTTAAGAATTAGATATCTTATAAAATGTCAAAATTTAATTTGTAAGATTTGCATATAAATGATTTCTTATACAATCAAGCTTGTTTTATTTAGGTTCTTCAAATTATTGACAAGATATAAGGAGTTAAGGGAGCATGCTAAATTTAAAGCAAAATTTATGCTTATAACACTTAAGATGATATTTAGAATTAAAAGAGCATACTTATTAGTACATCCAAGCAATCACAATATCATGTATATGTATGAAGCATCAAAATCAATCATTCAAGCAAAATAATATCAAAGATCAATGATGGTATGATATGAGAAACTTTAGCTTTTACCAAATATTATCACCATCCATTTTCAATCCTAAGCATCCATCCTCCAAGATTTTTTTTCTTTAATGCCATTGGATACTTGATAAATCTGTAAAATCATTTTATAATTTTTGATACTCAAATTTTCTTGGATCCATTGGAGTTAGTGCTCAAGGTTCCTTTTGAAATCCAAAATTTACTTAACCAAAGTATAATCAATTTCTTAATATTGCATTTGAAAATTTTATGGCCTACTTTATTATATCTATAGCAAATGATCGAATGATTTTCATGAGAAGCTCTTGAAAATATATTTTTGACTATTTTCTATTTTCTTAAAGAATTCAAACCAATTTCAGCTTTGTGGAAAATAGATTTTTGATTTTCAATATTAATTAAAGCTTTCATAACTAAATATGAATTTTCAGCAATTGACTTCAATATTTCAATCTTTTTTCTAAATTTGGCATTTTCATCCATTAAAAATTTTTAGATTTCAAAAGAATTTCTTTTCTTCATCTAACATTTTTTTTCTTGCAAAAGGTTATTTTTTCCATCAAAATCTTATTCTTTCTTCAAATAAAGATATATTTGAACTTTTAAGCTCCTTATTTTGAGTCTTAACTTTTTATATTCATCTATTAGATCATTGAAGGCTTCATATAATTCATCAAATATAAAGTTGAAATAATTTTCAAGATTTACCTCATTGTCATTAGCCATGAGGCAAAGATTGATGATACTTTTTCTTCTTTCTCATTTTCTTTTCTATGCCTTGCTCCCTCTTAATCAATACTTTCTTTTTCTTTATTTCTTCTTCCTCTTTTTTTTCTATCCTCATGAGCCTTGAGGCATAGGTTGGGGTGAGCTTTCTTATCTTCTTGGAAGCTTGATTCTTCTTTTTGATTTTCTTTCCCATAGATTGTTTCCAATTGATCCCATATTTGTTTGGCTAAAATACAAGAAAAATTACATTAAACTCATTAATATCTAATGAACAATAAAGTAAATTCATGACCTTAGCATTTAGCTTAATCTCTTTCATGTCATGCACATCCCAATCCGCCTCGGGTTTTGGAAAATGAATACTATCTACTTTAATTATGGGAGTGTGTGAGCCATTAATTATAACTTTTTAAAATTGATAATCTAGTGCTTGAATATAAATGCACATCATGCTTTCCAATAGGTGTAGTTTATGCTATTAAATAGTGGTCACCTCAATAAGATTGGCCTTCAACAAATGAGGGACTAACCGGAGTTACCATGATCTTTCACTCTAGACCACTAGATCAATAACTAATATTAGAGCACCTGCTTTGATATTACTTGTTGCCTAGAGGTAGCAAGATAAATAGAAAAGTAAATAGAGCAAGTACACCACAAAGATAAAGAAATTTATAGTGGTTCGATGCAACCCCGCATCTACATCCACTTCCCAAGAATCTATTGAAAATTTTACTATAATCATCCGATTACAATGTGTTTGTTTTAACCCGGGATCACAAACAAACCCAGCTAGTTTCTTAGATTACCAACCATAATCTTATACCGGTAGATTTCTGACCTCACTATCAACCAAATTGATTTTACAGGCTCACCAACCAAAATCTTACATAATTATTTTTCAAGATCATAATTAAACCTACTTGGTTTTTTGAGCCAACCAACCAAAATATACAACGTTCAATTACAGGCTTGGACTGGCCTTTACCCCAAGTTTTTTTCAATTATTTTCGAGATCACAATTAAACCTAATTGGTTTTTTGAGCCAACCAACCAAAATATACAACATCCAATTACGGGCTTGGATTGGCCTTACCTCAAGTTTTTTCCTCTAAGGAAACTTGTAAAGAAATCAAAATACAAAGTATATAATTCAGCACAAAAGAAATAGAAAATGAAAACTCTTTTGAAGTGCGAAGGAGCTGAATGATTGATCTTTTGAAACTTGACTTCTTTTCAATCGATGTTTGAGAGGATGCTGAAGATGTTGGAGAAGATCATTCTTGAAAAGCCCTCAATTTTGTGCACTCTATCCCTCTCTTTTCCTTTCCCAATGATATTCAATGAACCTCCCTTAGTTTGAAGATTTTTTCTCTTTTATCCATTAGACTTTATTTCCAATTGAATCTCTAGCCTTTTATAAGCTTGGAAATGATTGGAGTAGGAGTTTTGAATATTGAAAGGGCTGAATTAGCCATTAAAGATAAAACTAGCCATTATGAATCAAATTTGAATTTCTGCAGAACTACCTGTCGGAACTCGAGTTGACTTGGATTGAGCTCGAGTCGACTCAAATGGTCTTCGAGCCTATTTCTAAAATATGCCTCTCTATCTTTTCTGATAACTTCGATTCAAATTTTCGAGTCGACTCAAGCATCTGCTTGATTTGATACATTTTCTATTTCAAAAATTTAGTTTCTGTCATTTTGTATTTGAGTCGACTCGGATAATCTATGAGTCGACTCAAAGGCATACCAGCTGAAATTTCTTCGTACCAAAACTATTTTTTTAGTGTTTCAGCTCAAGTCGACTCGAATAAAATTTGAGTCGATTCGGATGATAGCCTACTAAAATTTTCTGCATATTTTTCTGCATAAGCGGCTTTTTGACTTTAACTTTTGAGGGCTTCTTCCACCTTGATGTCTAAGGTCTTTCACATCATTTAGGGTTTCAAAAACTTCTTGTTTGAGTCTTATTTGACCATTAATCTTTATTCTTTTAAGAAGATTTCTTCTACAAATAATTTCTTCATTGTAAGCACTTAGAAAATCCTACATTCACTCATGAACACATGATTAGTACCATAATCACTCAATATTTTGTAATCATCAAAATCAATCATAGAGTTAACACATCTGCCTATAATGCCATAATCGGCTGACTCGGACTTGATGTGCTTTGGACGATAGTGTCCATTACCACCTCTTGGTGAGGTTCTTGATGAGGAATGGTCAGTGAAATTCGAGGAGACTAGATGTTGGCCCATCAATGCTTTATGGCTTTAGTAAAAGGAAGGAAGCCCATGAAATCTCCACCACTTGAGAGGCTCAATCATTAGGAGGAGCTCAGGGAGGCTTGAGGTGAACCTACCAAATAACTAGAGTCCATACCACTTAAAGAAGTAGACTCGAGCAAGACCTCCAGATTGGAACAATCACTATAAGAAAATTCATTATTAGCGACGGTCAAATGCCATCGCTAATAATTGAAATGCCATCGCTAATGCTATTAGAGATGGAGCACCATCGCTAAAAAGCCGTCGAAAAAAGTTTGACACTAAAGCAACATATTAGCGATGGCAGACTAGCCATCACTAATAATGATATTAGTGATGGCATTTAACGATGGTACTCCATCACTTATAATATTTTTAGATTTAAATTAAAATTTAAAAATAGTAATAGCCATGGCTTTCCGTCTCTAATAAGCCGTCACTAATACTTATTAGTGATGGAGCTTCCATCGCTAAAGCCGTCACTAATAATTATATTTTTTAAAAAATATTTTAATAATTTGTTACTAAAATTTATTATAATTTAATTTATAAGTAATTATATTTACTAAAATTTATTATAATTAAATTAACAAGCAACATATAATTAATTGGCAACTAACAATTAACTATCACCATCATAAATAAAAAACTAATATTATATATTACTTCAAAATTAAATTGTACAAATAATCTTGCTTAAATTTTAAATATATTATTCCAAACTAAAAAAAATCAATGGAGATCATCCTCCTCCTCCTCCTACTCCTGCACATCTTCTGCAGCAGTAGGTAGATAAGAGCCGGATGTCCTAACATTCTGTAATAAAAAAATAAATATTATTAATAATTTAGAATAAATTAATTGAAACTGTAAAACTATTATAATTGATATGCCTCAAGCCTAAACCTTTATGGAAGGATATATTTTAATATACTACTTCGATTCTCGAATAGATTATTCTTACATATTTTATTTGATGATACAGAGCTATAAATCTCTAGCCAGTACTCCATCGAATGGTTAAATTGAATTTTGATCCTCTGGATACTTTCTCCCTTCCGTTTGAAGCTTAAATCGGTATGGATGGATTATTTTAATATACTCCTTCAATTTTTGAATAAATTATTTTACATATTTTATTCAATAATATGAAGCTATAGATACCTCTGATCCATCCATCAGATGGTTAGATTGAATTTTGACCCTCAGTACCCCTCCCTCCTGTCTGAAGCCTAAATCGGTATGGAGAGGTATATTTCAATATACTCCTCCGATTCTTGAATGGATTGCTCCTACATATCCCATTCGATGGTACAGATATATCTACACCTCCATCCCATCTATCAGATAGAAAGATTGACTTTTGACCCCTAGATCCTCTTTCTCTGACTGAAGCCTAACTATGTGAAGCTTCTAAATATAAAATTTAAAGTAAGTAAAAAAATTATTAATAATGCTTGACTTACCTACTGTGATGGTTGTGACAATGAGCTCAGTTGATTGCATAGATGTGGGTCCCAAAGAATCTCAACGATCATGTCACAGATGGCATTCCAAAAGCTTTGAGATTGCTGGTAAAATAGCATCTGCACGACCTCCTCGACATGTGCATCATCCCATGTTTGGATTGTCGAGGTCCGAAAGGAGGATGTCGAAGATCAGTGAACTGTTGGAGGATTGAAGCTATGCTCAAACCCTATGACCCAGCTCCTAGTAACCCCTTCAATGGCCCTGAGCCATCCCTCGAGGTCAAGGAGGGACTGCGAGAATGGATCCTCACCATATCATGCTACGATGTACTCCACATAATCCATCTGCACAATTTAAAATTTATTAGCGCTATTATATATATTAGTATATATAAATATTTAATAAATAATATTTTATTTTATCACGATCTATTTGGACCTAAATCTAGATAATCATTGGTCCTCCTAAACTGGTATGTGGCCTCCCACAACTACAGCTACCATGGTACATGACCTAGCTGCCGTATCTACAATAAATAAAGAAATCAAGTTAATAAAAACTAACATATGATAAATTAAATATGAGATTAATATGAGTTTAAAATTTTTATCAATCTATCTCCCATAACATATGTGCCAATGGAGTCATCAATGTGCTTGATCGGATCCTACTGGATGGTCTGATTTTATCGGGCCCTCTACTATCTATCGAAGTACTCCTCACTACTCCACTAGTGATGAGGGCCTCCCATATGTTTGCTCACATCTAATGATCTGTGAAGGACTTCTAATCCGATGGTGACTCAAAACTGGAGAACTGAATGGCGGTCTGTCTGAGATAGTACAGTCCATCCCGAAGCCATTGTATGGCAACCTCCTCGAAGGTCCGACAGTCGGCCTCCTCATCCTCAAGTGTCTTGAATCGATAGTATGACTGCAAATAAAGGATGGCATGTATTAATAAATAGAATACAAATATTTCAACATACCTTGAATTTAAAATTAAACACCTTTGATTTATCACGAACATCTCCCATACAGTGTCACGAGTCCCCAACAGCCAACTGGAGAACTCATTCACTGACCCTGGTATCAATTGTCAGATGATCCTGGTAGCCACATGAGACATCTTAGGATTTTTAGATGTCTTGCAAAATTGATTTTGAACAATAAATATTGATTCTAAAATAGATAAATTTTTAAACATATTCTTCGAAGATCTAGTACTTACGAGTGGCTTTAAATGTACACGAACTCTCTGTCATCTAGTCGAGTCGAAGGTGCTGCGAGCCGGATGGATCTTCTACCGTAGCGCTGAGGTCCCATCTCAGCATCTCATCATATTACCTATACATACATAAGATAAATATAAGATGATAAGTGATTAAATAGTTGAGATTATGATGGATATTTACTCAATATATGGATCGACCTCCATATAGTTTAATAAACATATATCTTTGCCTGTCAAATTTCAGTATCAGTTAATATCCGATAAATTTCATGCCTAAATTCACAAGCGGGATAGGCAAATATTGAGATCTCCACCTTTGATCCCTCACCACCACCATCATCACTTAGATCCACTTGAGTCAGCTTTATCTGCACACTGGGGTTAAAGTAGTATCAGTTGAAATTTAAAATTTCTTCAATTATGTAAGCCTCCATGATAGAAACTTCGACTCTGGCCTTGTTTTTCACTTTCTTTTGAACTATATATGTATATTTCAAATGGATACATCTACTTATACTGCACTGGTCCCCCAACCTAGCTTCATGCGTCAGATGAATCACAAGATGCTCCATAGAGTCAAAAAAATTAAGAAAAAATATCTTCTCCAACTTACATATATAGTCTCTACACTACTAACCTCAAGACTAGAGATGTGGTTGGTGGATAATTTGATAGTATAAATATCTCTAAAGAAAGACTAAGCTCTATCAAAGAACTCTATATGGGGTTGAGAAGGAGATCATGCAAGCCAATGAGAGTAATTGTTGCATAAAGATATGGCAGTCATGGCTCTTTAGCCTACACAACCTGCAATCTTTGATATTGATGCACCGAGCTAGATTACTTGCATAACCATCTGAAATTTAAATTTTGCACCATTCACATACATACTTCAACTGCTCTCTCGTTAAGATGTAAGTTATTTTCGACTTCAAAAATTTTTTCGGAGACACCTCAACCAGCTCTAATAGAGGATGCTTGCATATGTCTTCATATCTACTCGAGTCTTGGGGTTATCCTGCGTCTTACCCTTGATATCTATAACAGTATAAAAATATTATCGAACATATTCTTCTCAATATGCATGATGTCAAGGTTATGACGGATCAAATTGGTGGACCAGTACAGCAATTCTCAGAAGATGCTATGCTTCACCCAATTATGAGTTCTACCAAACCTCCAAGATTTCTGCTTGTCAAATAGTATGCCAAACTAGACTTCATCCACCTAAGATACCCTTTAAAACACTTCTATGCCATTGAGTCATGGGGTGCCTCATTTTTTTATTTTATTCCTCCTGAAACTGTCCTGCTGCTTTCAAAAAGGATAATGCTCGAGGAGAAATTGACGATGACAATCAAACCAGTAAGGCTTATATCATGCTTAAGTTAAAATACTTTTATATTCTCCATGCAATAGGGACATGCTAGCTTTCCATGAGTGCTCCAACCTAATAACATCCCACAAGCAAAAAGATCACTAATGATCCATATTAATACAGCTTTCATTATGAAATTCTGCTTCTTCAATACATCAAAAATATGTAAGCCATAAGACCATAAGTTTAGCTCATTAACAAGAGGCCTTAGATATACATCAATATTTCTATCAGGATGTCATGATCCAAGAATGACCAATATAAGAAAAATGTTATGTTCTTTCATGCATATTCCAGACGACAGATTATATGGAGTAATAAAGATTGACCAACATGAATAAGGTACCACTGCATGACTGAATGATGTAAACCCATCAGTAGATAGACCTAGTTTGACAATGCATGATTCCTAAGTAAATAAAAGATGGCAAGTATCAAATTTCTTTCATGCCTCACTGTCTGACTGTTGCCTAGAAAGATAGCAACCCAAGAGGGAGGATAAATTGAGTTGTTTAAAAATTTTAACTAAATTAGCAATCTAAACAAGTATGTGCTTTAAATTTAACTTAATTGAAAAGTAAATAATGTATAGCAGCGGAATAAGTAAAACCATGCAAGAATAAAAATGATACGAGGCATGCAAATCAAAAGAGTACAACACAAACACCATAATTTATAGTGGTTTGGTGCAACCTGCATCTACTCCTACTCCCTAAGAGCCCCTTGAGAATTCTACTATAATCATCTTGATTATAGTGTATTTGTTTTACATGAGCTCATAAACAAATCCAACTGATTTTCTAAGATCATCAACCAAATTTTATACAATTATTTTTCGAGATACAATTAAATCAAGTTGATTTTGTGAGCTCACCAACTAAAACCTACAATATCTAATTTTAGGCTTGGACGGATCTTTACCCCAAGTTTCTTTCTTCCAAAGAAACTAATAAAGAAAATAAAATATAAGATATAATTTTTAGCACAAATAAAAAATAGAAAAGATGAACTCTTTTAAGCCTGAAAAAGTTGCTGATGATTTGCACAAAGATGCTTCAACTTCTCTTGAATGATGCTTGAGAGGATGTGAAAGATGATGGAGAAGATTGATCTTGAAAGCTTACTAAAATCTATGCACAAAAATCCTCTCTTTTCTTTCTTTTTAATGATATTCAATGTTCTTCACTCAAACTGATAATTTTCACTTTTTAATCATCTTGGCTTCCTTCCCAATTGATTCTCTAGCTTTTAATAGGCTTGGAGTTGGCTAGAGAACAAGTTTTAACCATTAAAAGAGATGAAATTGCCATTAGAAGCAAAAACTAGCCATTAAAAGTAGTGCAGAAAACTAGCCATTAGTGCTGTCCTAGGCTAAAAGTTGACTCCAATTTCTCAGGGGTCAACTACAACTATCTTGGGATCGACTCCAGATTTTTAGAGGTCAACTCCAACTGCAATTCTGAAAATGCAGTCTTCTATCTTCTTTGAAAGAGTCGGATCTAATTCAATCCGAGTCGGCTCGACTTCGTGTCAAGGCATTCTTAATGTGTCGGAGTCGACTCAAAACCTTCCAAAGTCGATTTCAAATCTTCTAACTTCATTTTTTTTTCATATTTTAGCCTCTTAAACTTAAATTTTTGGTCTCAATCTCTTTTAAATTATATTTACTTCTTCTGATTTTATTATTTTCATAATGAGCCATCCAAACTTATGAGAACTTATTCTTTTAAGTACTTTGACTTGGCATCTTGAGAGAATTTATCCTTAAGATAAATTTTTATTTTAGATATTTAAAAAATCCTACATCTAATCTTGAAATACATGATTAGAATCATAATTACTCAAAGTTTGATAATTATTAAATCAATCATAGGGTCAACACCGACGGATGAGTCATCATATCGGAGTGCTTACGAATCTCTTCTTTGTGCCATCTCATTGTCCGATAATACTCTTGAACAAGTAGAGCTTCTGAAGCCTAGGAGTAAGAGGAAGATATCGAAGAACCTTGTACAGTATGTCCTTTAATTCTATCTTCTTGCCTCGACTGAAATCGGCTTTCACCGTATATATCACATGAGCTCTTCAGTTGGTTCTCCTTATAGAAAAGTATACAATCATTATGGCATGCATCTATCCTCTTGTATCTTATGTCTAATCCTTTCATCATTTTTTTGAAGCATAGAAACTTCCAATAAGCTCTCATCCTTCTGTAGCATTTTCTTTATGATTGCTACCATCTTATCATAATAGTTGACCATCATATTAAACTCAGTCTTCAAGTTCAACAACTCTGACACAGTCGCTAATACAGTATGTGTTTCATATCCTGATTATAGTGGTTTATTAGCATCTCTTAGCATATGATAGAAATTACTACTGTCAGCTTCTGGATCGTCCTCTATATTTCAGTTAAATTTAGGATTAGCAACATCCATAACCATGTCTACTATTCTATCTGTGTCTCTATCCTGCTCATTTCTAACCCTTGCAACTATCTCCCATGTATCCTTATATAGGTACTAATGCTTGTAGTTGGGCATAAATCCACTCCTATATAAATGGATAGTCATTATATCCCTATATACAAATGCAAGGCAACAGTTAAATGATTATTTATCATTTCAAATGGCTTATGTAATAATTACATCCTATCATCAACTAATAGGTATATAAAGTCCTATCCTATTTAAAATTACATTGATTCTATAGTTTAAATATAGTAATCAAATGATATGCAATAGGAGTCGAAAAAATTTTGACAATATTTTTCTTAGTTCTTCCTCACATAGTGTAAGATGTGTGAGGAGAACTAAAAGAAATACTGTCCAAAATTTTTTTTGAACCCTTATTATATCGTTTGATTACTGTAATGACCTATAGAATTAATTGTATTTCTCAAAATTATCCATACTAGAAAATTAATTGACCAATGTACATAATTCTTTCATTCGTATAGAAATATATAAATATACAGATGTCATAGAATATGTATATTAATCAAAAGATGGATCTATGGTTATATGCTATGTAATATTTTAAAATTTTAATTAATGGGTTCCAAAGTACATAGCATCATTGCAAACAGGGATGGTCGGGACGCGCATCCCATGCATATAGACTTGGGATGTGCCAGACAAGTAGGCCGTGCGAGCACACCAGTATGGCATCCAGACAAATCTCATTCTAGAGGTTTCAAAGTATTGAGCAGTATTACAAATAGGACTGAAAACGGACCGGGCTAGGTCGAGCCACACCCTTCCTTGAGTCAAGTCTATTCTTTTTTTGAATTTCAAGCTAAGCCTAGGGCCTAAAATTCAATTATTAAGCTACTTTGGCTGTCATCAGAGTAGATGAATGGGCTAGAGTCGATCCGACAGTGGTTCGACCTCGAACCCTACCATCGAAGGAAGTAGGGCTATTCTCATCGAAGAGCTTCCCGGAGTGGTTCTACCTTTCGAGAATAATATTAATTTAAATAATATTATTAATAATATGATTAAAATTAATAATATTATTAATTTAAATATTATTTATATTTAAATTAATAATATTTAAATTTAAATATTATTAATTAAGTTAATCAGATAAATCTAATTTTAAATATTTAAATTTAAAAGATGAGAATAGGGTGTAGCGATGGTGACGGCTCCATCACCATCACCATCGCTGTCGCTAATACTCACCACACACTACACGGTCCGAGGCGGTGTGGGTTTGGTGGTTGGGCACTCCAAAGGGGGGAGGCGAGGGCGTGGATCTGACGGTGTGACGGGGAAGAAGGGGGTGGTGGGGGAACAAGGGGGAGGTGGGGCACAATCGATCCAGCAAGCGGAAGGTGATTCGATGGGCATGCAGGGAAGAAAGAGGGAGGCTGAGGCTGTGGGATGCCGGCTTCGGAAGGCGACCGACAGCACTAGGGAAGAAAGGGGGCTCAGGAACCATTGATCCGACATGGGGACACCAAATTTGAGACGGGGACAGTGGTGTGAGGCTGGGGGAGGAGGTCGGGGACTCTGACGGTGCGGTAGGGGAGAAGGGCAACTGGAGAAAGGGGAGAAAGTGGAGCCAGTAAGGGAGAAAGGGGAGGCGATGGGGGCTTCTGTGAGGCCTCGGGGATCCAGAGAGATTTTTAGGGCTTATTATTAGCGATGACTAAATTGCTTTGCTAAAGCCATCGCTAATAGAGATTTAACTTATTAGCAATGGATAGCCATCGCTAATAACAAAAATCACCATCGCTAATAATACTTTGCACTTATTACGATGGGTCCAATTTCCATCGTAATAAGTTGTCAGTAAATATACTTATTAGTGATGGCTTATTACCGTCGCTAATAGCTATCGCTAATAAGGTATTTTCTTATAGTGGATGCTGCCAATCGATCTGCAAGTCTGTTTGCTATAGTTCATATGGGCCAATGCTGAACTTTCATCTGGTCGGCTTTTGACATACCAGATATTCCTCCTAACATAATTATTCATAGATTGAATGTTGACCATGAGCATTATCCTGTCTAGAAAAAGAAGAGAAGCTTTGTCGGATCGACAATGGATGATAGATAAGGAGGTAGATAAACTTCTGACGACAGGCTTCATTTGAGAGGCCCACTTCTCAATTGGCTGGCAAACATGGTGATGGTGAAAAAGCCAATGTCAAGTGAAGGATATGTATCGACTACATCAATCTCAATAAAATTTGCTTGAAGGATAATTTTTCGCTACCACAGATTAACCAGCTCATGGATGCCACATTGGGACATAAACTCCTAAGCTTCATGGACACATTCTCCAAATATAACCAAATTCGGATGATGTCTGAGGATGAGTAAAAGTTAGGATTCATCACCAACAAAGATTTGTACTATTGTAAACTAATGCCATTTGATTTGAAAATGCAGGTGAAACATATTAGTGCCTCATCGACAAGGTGTTTAAAAATCAGATTTACCACAACTTGATGTATGTGGACAACATGTTGGTGAAAAGCACCAAAGTAGATTGGCATATAACAGACCTAGAGGAAGCCTTTGGAGAGCTGAGGCAACACCAGATGAAGCTCAATCCAATGAAGTGCACCTTTAGAGTCACCTCAAAAAAAGTTTTGGAGTTTATGGTGATGTAGTGCAGGATTGAGGAGAATCCAGAAAAGATTCGAACCATCCTAAAAATGAACCACCCGACCTGGAAGAAGGATGTGCAATGCCTCATTGGAAGGATAGCTTCCCTCAGTCGGTTCATCTTGAAATCGACCAAAAGATATCTCTTATTCTTCAAAGTTCTGTGCCAAGCAAAAAATTTTAACTAGATAGAGGAATGCCGAGTTGCATTTGAAAGCCTCAAAAGCTACCTCGGATCTCCCACACTACTATCCAAATCAAACATAGGTGAAGTTCTATACCTATACTTAGCTGTCTCACCCTTTGAAGTGAGCTCGGTGCTAATCCGAGAAGGAAAGTTCTAGAAGCTAATCTTCTATATGAGCAAGGTATTACGAGATGCGGAGACCATGCACTCCAGATCAGAGAAACACTACAAGAAAAGTAGTTTTTTTAGGATCATTTTCCCTCACTAAAAGCCACTTGCCATTGCAAAGAATATTTCTGACTATATATTGTTGTCAGTGGTCGTCACAAATACATCCCTTACAAAAGGTTTTATTAGTGACGAGCCATCGATGATGGTGCATTTTCGACCATTTATAGTCATTAAAAATAATATTAACTCCCATCATTAATGCATTAGCAAATGAGGGAAATAGATGAGGACTTTTTTGTGACAACAAGATATTTGTCATAAATGAGATTCACCACTATGATCTTTACCAATTATATTTTATCCATCACAAATAATTTGGATATTGTCAGTATTCTATTACAAATTGAGGGTATATTGCCATCACTGAATTATTTATGATAAATTTTTTTTATGATGATGGCACGTATTCATTATTAATGATTTTTTTGGTCTTGACAAATAAGTATTTTTGATGTCATGCAAACATCATTAAAACTATTTATGGAGAAGATATCTTTTACGACTAGCATATTTTAAGAGGATATTGTTGTTAGAAAAACCATTTGTGATGAAATTAAATATTTTTCTAAGAAACTTTTAACTATTGAAAATATATTATTTACAAATTATATATAAATATCATTTTATATATAAAATTATCATTTTAAGTAAGAGATATTATCCTCACAATAATCTTCTAATAATATATCATAATAATACAGGAATTTAACATTAGCAAAGGTGCCAATCAAAGAAGTAATAAAAGTTTCATTATATAATAGAATCCACAAAAGTTATAAATTTATAATCCACATCTATAAAATAAAGAAATTACAATATAAAGTTTAACCACTCAAAAAAAAAAGAACAAAAAAGAAAAACTAATCATCCTCTGAATCACTCTTGGAGTCCTCATCAATATCTTCATCTTCATTATGCACGCCATCTTGATTTTCATTCACATTAGCCTATTATGAAACAAAGAATAAAGGTGTAAGAATTGTTTCACCAGAAAAAGAGTAAGAATCTATTATTTAGCAACTTCATAAGTATTTATTAGTTTTTTATTCCAATAAATTTAATAAAATATAATTTGACATAAATTTATCATTCTAAGTTAGATGGATTTGTAGCAATTGTTTGCGAAGGTATTTATGGTGTAATACCCATGGACTGTAGGATCTCATGTACAACTGAAGATACTTTTTCATTGACCAATTCAACAACTCCAACTTCTAATTGCTCTATACGGTCAGTTAATGCCTTTATCTCTTTAGCATGATCCTCTTTATAATGCTTGTTGCAACCTTAGCTTAAAGAGGGCCGAATACATCCTTTGCCTTCAAACCTGCGCCCATACCCAGCACACAACCATGACTCGGTTCCCAATCACTTCTCGATATATCTCCCATTCATTGGGTGCAGAGCGTTCGGATGTTGCAGCTGATCAAAATGACTCCATTTGCTCCTAATTTTTTTAAAAAAAAGAGAATGTATGAAATAAAGATTAGATTTATAACATCCTAATAGTATAAGGATAGATATAACGTTCATTTCTTACATGCATCTCCCTCACTTTGTCTTTCGACTAAGTCTTTCCATCTTTTTAACATGAAATTTCTTCCAGCAATCAATGATACTAGGCTTATGACCAGTTTTCTTTACCTACAAGTATTCATAAAGTACATTATATATTTATATGAAAAGGTGGATGATCAACCTTAGTATTTCATAATTAAGCTATTCAGATTTTATATTTATAGTTTGGGAAAATAGGCATTGATATGGGACAAAGAAATGAATTCAAAAGATATATTATCATACCTTCTCAGCTCTATACTTTGCCATTGGAACTAAGCCTCTAATTGCTGCTAGTTCAGACTTTGACCTATTACTCTTATTTCTCTCATTTTGATCCTACATATATTATTTATCCATGACTAATATTAGTTATAGGAACTCACTTTTCAAAAAAAAAGATATTAATTTAATATGTGATTCATAACAATAAAAACCTATCAATTCTTCTCACTCTATTTATCCACCATTTGTTTCCAAACTGATGGAGATATATTATCTAGTGGGTGATTGTAGCGCTCCTTAGTAGTTTTATACTTTTAAAAATACCTTTTCTAAGGGTCTACATTCAATTAGAATAGTTGATCTTAACATATAAGTCAAATGCTTCCTTTACTTCTTCCTCAGGGCAAGTATATATAAAGCCAGTTTCCTTGAACTACAAATATAAAGTCTCCAATTCTATTCCTGGGTATAGACTAAAAGTAGTCCAAGGCCCATTGATATTCTGAAAAAGACTGCTAATCTCATGGCATGCTGCTGATATAATTATCCTAAAATTATAATCAATCACGACATAATTGAGGTAAGCATGTACTATTAGTAACAAAATTGTCAAACTTATGGTTTCAAGTAAAAATGATAGTAGATTTATATCAAGTAATAAAACTATAAGATTTTGCTAATCATATAAAATAAATTTCAAACAATTATCTTTTATCAAAAATTTCTAACTTTGTATCATGTCTTGGTTTAACTCCTTTATTTTTTCCCCGACCTCTTTTCTTTCCAATTGTGGAACTTGTTACCAGGACAAATAATATAAACTAGACAATTTGGCATTATTCATAAGTAGAAGTTAGCAAATAAAATAAAATTTAAGATAAACATTACCATGGCTACTTGCATCAACTGAAGGCTCAGATTGTGGTGGAACTTCTAATGAGCCAATGTGATTAGATTCACTAGCTTTTATTATGGTTCATCTAACAAACGAAGTTGAAGAGTAGATGAGGTACCATCTTGTTGCCATGCACTACTATCAATCCTTTTCTTACCTTTTCTTACCATTTATCTTATAAAATAATTCTTTAAATAACATCTTAAATAAGCAACAATTATTATAAGTACATGTACTAGTTATATATGTATATATATACATATCTATAAATTTAAGTCACAATTCAAACTAGAATATAAATAAATCAAGTATGTCAAAGTCAACTAATTTTGTCTAATAAATCAAGCACAATCAAAGTCATCCAATTTTGTTAAATAATTAATAAATAAATAACAAAAGTTATCATATAATCATGTCATCAACCCCATTCCTATTCGAATCTAGCTCATCATCTCCATCCTCAACTTGGACAACTTACACATTATGTATCTGAATCTCCTCTCCTTCTCTTCCATGGGCATCTCAAAAAGATTTTTGGGCTTGATTTCAACCACAAAGCTCCAAGTGGGATCTTTAGGTTGGCTTGGCTTGCTAGCAGAAGAGGTTCTTGAGTATTTAGCCTGCATGCCATGTTAATACTAGTAATTCCATTACAATCACTCGTGTATCCAATTCCTTCTATAGTTATATCATATCAACTGCATTTAAATAATGTGACTCTGATCCCTTCAGTATAATGAAGTTCAACAATATCTGTAAGGGATCCATAATAAGGAATATCACTACTTCCATATTCTCCTCTAACCATGACTCCACTGTTTTGACTTCTTTTACTCTCTTCACATTGTTTTGTGTGAAATCTGAAACCATTAATATAGTAACCTGTATAGTATAAAGCTCATTTTTCATGATCTCAAGCTCAAGCAACTATGTTTAATCCATTCATCTCCCCTATCATGTAGCTTGGTAATCTACCAACTATATAAAAAAAATTGATTCAAGACATATTATATATATTTCATATAAATAGGTTATATTTGAGTTACTTTATTTTACCTTTCTTTAAACCAATGGATGAACTCGCATCTATGCACCTCTTCTACATTAGTACAATCTAAGTTAGCTAGCATATTTTTATGTTTCCTCTAAAAAGAAAAATGTGAAATTTGCCTTTCACACCAATTATAAAAGAACCACATATACAAGTATTTTTTTAATAAGATATCTTACTGTAAAAATGGCTCGATCTCATTACAATTATGTAGGACATAAAGTGTAGCAGCATTCCACAAGTCATCATTCAATTCACACATATTTGCTTTTTCTAAATACTAACTGGGTGTAGGAAATACTGAAAGTCGATATAGGCCACTTGAAGATGAACCTCTATCATCATTTCTCTCAAATCGATTGAATATTGTTTCAGCTCCATGCAAATATTTGGAGCAAAAAGTTAAACACTCATCTACCAGATACCCTTCTACAATGGATCCTTCTGGCTTTGCATTGTTATGAACATAGCCCTTTAACTTGCATAAATATCTAATTAAAAGATAATCTATGTTAAACTTGATTAACATATATTTAAGCTCTCAACTAATATAAGCAATAAATAAAATCATAACTTTCAATTTTTTACATCCACCTAAATTGCATCAGACCAGCCACTTTAGCCTCCCACGCTAAGTGAATGGGTATGTGCACCATAATATTAAAGAAGGAAGGAGGAAATATTCTTTCTCATTTACCAAGAGTTAAGGCAATTTGGCCTTCAAGATTATGTAAATTCTCCACCCAAAGCACTTTGGAGCATAAATCTTTAAAAAAGCTACCCAGTTCAACTAATGGATCGGACATATGTGTAGGCAATAGGTCACACACAACTAGTGAAAGTAATCTCTTTGGAAAGACAGCAATCATGACTCTTCATGCCAAAAATCTTATGCTCCTTGATATTTACACACTAAGATAGATTTGTAGAGTAACCATCTAGAACCTTTAGATTCATAGCCCATTGGCATAAATCCTTTTCTCCTCATTTGATAATGTGTAACACGTAGAAGGTAACACAATCTTCCCATTAACCTCTTTAGGATGGAGTGAATGCCTTATTCCCATATTTTAAGATCAAGATGAGAATTTAGAGAATCTTTATTTTACCATCAACATTCATCATAGTCCCAAGTACACTGTCACATATATTTTTTCTATATGCATTACATCATAGTTATGAGGTCATAAGAGTGTCTTCCAATATGGCAGTTCAAAAAAATACTATGCTTCTTCTAGTTAAGAGTTTTTTTCAAATCCAACAAGTTTTTGCTTTTCCTTGCCTCGCCAAAAGCTATATGATCTAATGGATGGAGTTGATTTAGGATATCATCCCCAGTTAGTCACTTTGGTGCAACTCTTTTCTCTTTCTTTCCATCAAATTGAGCCTTCTAATTATGCCATCTATGATCAAGTAGTTAAAATTTACAATGTCCCATATAGCAAAGCTTTGTTTCCATTCTTTAGTTTCAAATGAGAAGTTTGGCTATAACAACAAGGGCATGCCAACTTTCCTTTTGTACTCCAATCAAAATATTACCATAAGCGCGAAAGTCATTAACAGTCCACAATATTGTAGCTCTCATATGAAAGTTTACCTTCTTCGAAGCATCAAATGTGCATGCATCATTTTTCCACAGGTTTTTTAACTCATTAATCAATGTCCTTAAGAATACATCAATGTCATTGCCGGGTGCTTTTGGTCCCGGGATGAGCAAAGATATGAATAAATAAGGCCATTTTATACACATCTATGGTGGGAGATTGTATGGGAACAAGATAATTGGTCAAATATTATAGCTGTTACTCATATTTCCAAATAGATTGAAACCATCAGTGGCTAATCGCAATCTTACATTACAAGGATCTACTACAAATGATTCATTAATTTGATCAAAAGTTTTCCAAGATTCAAAGTCAGCAGGGTGCCTTAACACTCCATCCTTGACACGTTAATCATGGTGCTATTTCATTTCTGTAGCTATCTTATTTGACATAAATAATTTTGTAATTTGATGTAAGTGGAAATATCGTAAAATCTTTCAAAAAATTTTTTCCTTTGCCACCATTCATAATTGACTTCCATCTTGAAAGACCACAAACCTGACACTAAGTTGCTTTAGCATCTTCCTTATAATAGATCATGCAATAATTTTTGCACATATCTATTTTTCATAATGGAGGCCAAGATCCTTGACAATCTTCTTTACCCTATAATTTGACGTAGGTAGTTTCTCACACATTGGAAATGCATCTTTAATAGCTTTAGTAACTATTAAAAGAAGAGTTACTCCAACGATTTATGCACTTTAAATGCATTAGCTTGACCAAAAAGCCAAGTTTGAGTATTTATTGCACCCTATAAATAGCGGTTGCTTAGCCTTATTTAGTAGTCTAAAAACTTGTTGGCTTCTTTATTAGGCTCTTGTGGTTCATTCCTACCTACTTCTCCCTCG
>KE505067.1:478117-488271 GCA_000441515.1 Elaeis oleifera | reverse complement strand
AGCTTGACGATTGATTTTTGGACACATTTCCCAACACGAACATCATATTTGGAAATTATCATGTATCAAACCCAGCATATCATCTGTACCAATACCATTCTCATCACTGTCATCCTCATCATCATTAATACTACCCTTCTCATGGTGATATGAAACATTGTAATCACGCCTTATCCCTCTATATAATAGATGTTGTTCAACTTCATCCCTAGTTCTTCTATATCTGTTATTGCAATCAATGCAAGGACACTTTATTTTCATATCTTCCCTTTTATATACTGAAATGCAAAATCAAGAAAACCTTGAACACCATTAAAATACTCCAAGCATGATCTATTACGAAGTTGAATCCAAGATTTGTCAACTGATGCCATATCTATCTAATGTAGGATAATTTTGTTAGATGAATTCTTAAAGGTAATATAAATGCCTCATTAAACTTAGTATATGTAAGATTTAAAGCTTTATAACAAGCAATTTTCTTTGGTCATCAGTCCCGAAACTAACTTTATAACCAAGTAGCGAGTGTACCGAGAAACTCAGAAAATATAGCCATCTTCTCTAACCCACATTTTAACCAGATTTGTTTAGCTTGATGACCACAAAACTATGTTATATATTCTTATCAATAATTAAATGGAAACATTCCCAACCAATGAAAAAACAAATCCACAGCAAGACTTTGCATAGCATGAAAAAAAAAATGCAAAGGAAACAAAGGTACAAGTCTAAGTATCATAAATAGTGTGTCACGCCCCCGATCCGAGATCATGAGCCGGAGGTCATGGCAACCGCCACATACTTATGAAGAACTCTCTCCAAAAGCATGCAAGGCATCTTATCACGATATCAATGCATCACAGCAGAATAGAATTCAAATAATTTATGATTCAACTTTATTTCAATTAACTAAATCAAATATCTTACAAATAAAATTGCATAGTCTTGTAATCAAATCTTAATAAATCTTAATTTAAATAAAATGTCAAGTCTTCCTCTAACTCACTCTCCCATATTGAATCCCTGGGTTAAGCTAGATCTCTGAATCTGTAAAAATAATAGAAACTCATCATAAGCTAAACAACTTAGTAAGTAATATATACTTTAGCTAAATAAAGTCAGCAATAACAATATACTAAAAATAAACATACATGGTGCATCAGTTTAAACATAAAACACTAATCAAAATAAGATCATTTAAATTCAGTCTTTCAAAATTTATTTTCAAATTCAATTTCATTCATAAATCAATTTCTTTCAAAACAACATACATATCTCGACAGCCATGAACAAAATCAAAATACCATCATATAACCCCTAGTGATAGGATATCAAAGTAGCAGCATAGAACCTTCACTGACAGGGTATCGAAATATCAGTATATAACACCCCACTGGTAGAGTATCGAAATACCAGCATATAATCTCCACTGATAGGATATTGAAATACCAGTATATAACCTCCACTGATAGAGTATCGAAATACCAGCATATAACCTCCATTGATAGAATATCGAAATACCAGCATTTAACCCCCACTGGTGGGGTTCGAAATACCAGCATTTTATTGAAATTCGTGTGTCAGGGCATGTATGTGTATTTCAAAATTTTTTTTCTAAACACCATAGTGGAATAGAAGATTAAATTTTTTAATCTAAATCATGTATGCATAAAATATAAATCATAAAAATCTACTTCATATACTGAAATTGTACATATACTGAATTTAATATGTGATCGAATCACATACCCGTTTCGTAATTTTTTCTTCAAATCTAGATCTGGAAGAGAAGAGGTTTTCTCTTAGCCATGCAAGTACTCGACCTCTATAGGTATTCATTCAGAATCAGTCTGGAACAGCCTTCTTCAAATTAATTTTTTTCTCCAAAAAAATCAGCCTGTGAATCTGAACGAAGCCTGGATCATGATCAACTCTTTGATCCTTTTTTGATCTTCTTCTTCTCTTCTTCTCTTTCCTTTTCCTCCTTGATTTATGCTGCTACCAAGAAGAAAAATGAGCACAAGACGGACGTCTAACAACCTTGGGCATGGAAGGAAGAGGGGACGTCCAAGAAGGTGGGGCATTTAGACACCCATGGGAGAAGAGAGAGAGAGGAAGAGAGGGCATTGGACACTCCTATGGGGCATGTGGGCTACTGGTTATGATGCCTAGGAACTTTAGGAGAGGTCTCTTTAAATAGACATAAAGATTGAATCCTATTTAATCTCAAATACAAGTCCTACTTACATTAGAAATTCTTATAACTTAAGTTATATAACTTCCTTTAGGAAACCTATTAAGCGCCAACTTTTGGAGCCCTTGCACCCACTAAATCACACCCCAAAGTGCACCCAAGGGATGCCCCAATAAGGATTCACACACCCTCTAAAGCAGGGTCACGCCCAACTTGATCAAATCAAGGTGGCACCCAACTTAACTATCAAGAAGATTAATTAGTGACTTGCACTCTTAATTCATTTGATCCAAAATCTTAGACACCAACAATTGAAGTTTATTGAATCTAATTCATTTAAGTTATTAATAGATAATTAAGTTTGAATTATCTTATCAAATAAGAAAATCAAACATAAAGAGAAAATTGAGTCTAATCATATGCTAGCAAGGTTATCCTGAACCCAATAGGGTTTCTCTAAATCCAATTGACACTTCATAAGTTTAATTGCTTATTTCAGGTCAATCCCTTTATTGTGTGACCCCATAAGTTTAATTCTATCTGATAGTGAGATATATAATGGTCTCTATCAAAGTATTATTGAAACTCTTTTTAATGGGTCAGAACAATTTCACTCTAACTCATCGAAGATTATCGATCCAGAACAATCCTAATGAGCTCTCACAATCCACCAGTGACATCTAGCTGTATGTAGTGACAACCCAATAGAACCAAAAAGAATCTTAAGATATAGTTATCATGTGATTCAGTCTCTCTATCGTGAGTCCCAACTAGATGGTAGATCATGGATAAATCATTAAACCTCAACATCAGTCATATGATAGATTCGATCAGCTTAAGTCCAATTGTGATTCTTATGAAAATTTTTTTCATCAATCACACTGCTGTGGCCACAGACTCTCGAACTTAGTTCTCAAATCTCATAGAACTACTCCTCTCTATCAAGGTTGATAGATCCCATCTTGATGCGCATCCTGCTCTTATAGTGGACTAACTGTCGCCAACATCCACTATAAGGGCTCATTGAGATCCATGTTTATGTGTCAGTCAAACTTCAGTAGCCTCACTGCGAGTAGTAATACCATCTCAGGTCAAAGAACCATTTACACAACTACAGTATCGAGACAATCACTAATGATCGAATAGAAATTCAAGTGATCTCTCGTATGGTCATGCTCAGTACCAGTTGTTCTCTAACAACTACCCACACTCATCGTTTAGTATCTCTACACTGTAGATTAGGGACTCATCTATCTCGAAGAAAGTGATCTGTATGTCGGTCTATCCAGATCGATCACTATCTTCATGATGATTCTATGATCGGGAGCATTTAGGAATTAAATACATGTCTCTAATTCTCAACTCTTTGAGAATATGTGTTGAAAGTTAATTTCATGGATGATTCAAGGACACATCATACTTGAATAAAAATAAACATACCTTTTATTGATCAAATCAATGTATTAAATATAAAATTATATTCTAGATTTATTACAATATGTCAGTCATATTGACTTTTAGGACATACATCTAACAATCTCCCACTTGGACTAAAGTCAATTGGCCACTGATCTAAGTCCTATCTTCTCAAGGTGGACTTTCATTTTTGACTGGCTCAATTACTCTATCAGCAAATCTACCACGTTATCCACGAAGTCTACTCTTCGTACCTCGACATATTTTTTTTTGAGGTAGTCACGTATAATATGATACTGTCGCTCGATGTGTTTAAATTTCTGATAAGACCTCGCTCTTTAGCAAGTGCTATGGCTCTATTGTTATCACAGTAAAGTGATATGGCATCCGATGTCATAACCCCAAGTTCTACGATAAATTTTTTGAACCAGAAGTCTTCTTTTGCAGCATCCGAAGCAGCGACATACTCAACCTCCGTGGTCGAATCTGCTATGATGGATTGCTTGAAACTCTTCTAGCTGACTGCGCCACCATTGCAAACGAACACATATCCTGACATAGACTTTCTATCATCAGGATCAAACATGAAGTCTGAGTCAGTATACCCCTCGACTCACAACTCTGAATCTCCTTCAAAGATCAAGAACAAATCCTTAGTCCTTCTCAAGTACTTAAGGATGTTCTTCACAGCTATCCAGTGCTCCTCGTCTGGATTCAACTGATACTTGCTTGTGACACTCACAGCAAGGATAATATCAGATCGAGTACATAGCATGGCATACATGAGGCTCTCTATGGCTTAGGCATAGGGAATCCTACTCATGCGCTGAACTTTCTCGAATGCGGTCGGACACATCATCTTGAAAAGATTAATGCCATACCTAAGAGGTAAAATCCTCTTTTAGAGTTTTTCATGCTGAACCTCTTTAGCACCTTCTCTATGTACAGCTTTTGTGACAAGTCTAGCATTCTTTTAGATCTATCCCTATAGACCTTTATTTCGAGAATATAGGATGCTTCCCCTAGGTCTTTCATGGAGAATTCTTTGAACAACCATCTTTTGACCGTGATCAGCATGAAATATCATTCTCAATAAGGAGAATATCATCCATGTATAATACGAGGAATGTTATTGCACTCTCACTGATCTTTTTGTATACACAAGATTCTTCTTCATTTTTGATGAAATCAAATGATTTGATCATTTTATCAAAATGATGATTTCAACTTCGAGAAGCTTGCTTTAATCCATATATGGACCTTTACAGCTTGCAGACTCTATGATCACCATTATCAGATATGAAATCCAAAGGCTGCTCCATATAGATATCTTCCTCAAGATATCCATTCAGGAAAGCAGTTTTCACATCCATCTGTCAGATTTCATAATCATAGTAAGCTACAACAGCAAGTAGAGTGTGGATAGATTTCAGCATGACCACGGATGAGAAGATTTCTTGATAGTCAATGCCCTCGCGCTGACTATAACCTTTTATTACAAGCCTAGCTTTATAGGTCTCTATCTTACCATCGACATCTATTTTTTTTGTAGATCCATTTACACTTAATAGGTACGATACCCTCAGGTAGATCCACTAAGGTCCATACTTGATTCAAGTACATCAAGTCAATTTTTGACTTCATTGTATCTAACCATTTCTCAAAATTGATGTCAGACATTACCTCATCAAAGGTATTAGGATCATCACCATGACCCCTATCTCCCATAAGAAATATTTCTTTACTTCCTCCATAACATACCTATGTACCTTTAAGAAGGTCGGGAGATCCTGCTAGATCTACAAGATGGTAGAGGAACGTCAACTACTGGCTCATGAATAAGGGATTCTTGAGGATCTATAGCTCTTTACTCTTCAGAGACCCAAAGATAAAATTAACCAGAAGTACTTGTGGCATCATAGACTAGGCCATATGGAGAGGATAGGATAAACAAACTGAAAAGAGATGGGATCCTTGGCTCTCTTAACCCAGAGTCATATTCAGCTTGCGAATCTTGCCTTCAAAAAAAATGGCCAAATTATCCTTTGTCTATGATGTCACAAGTACTTCTGGTTAATTTTCTCAAATCTCATAGAGCTACTCCTTTCTATCAAGGTTAATAGATCCTATCTTGAAGTACACCCTACTCCTACAATGGACCAACTGTAGCTAACATTTACTACAAGGACTCATTGAGATCCATATTTATGTGTCAGTCAAACTCCAGCAGCCTCACTGCGAGCAGTAATACCATCTCAGGTCAAAGGACCATTCACATAACTACAGCATCGAGACGATCACTAATGATCGAATAGAAATCCAAGTAATCTAACGTATAGTCATGCTTAGTACTAGTTGTTCTCTAATAACTATCCGCACTCATCATCCAGTATCTCTACACTGTAGAATAGGGACTCATCTACTCCGAAGGAAGCGATCTGTACACTAGTCTATCCAGATTGATCACCATCCTCATGATGATTCTATGATCGGGAGTATTTAGAAATTAAATATATATCTCTAATTCTCAACTCTTTGAGAATATATATCGAAAGTTAATTTCATAGACGATTCAAGGACACATCACATTTGAATAAAAATAATTATTTTTTATTGATCAAATCAATGTATTAAGTATAAAATTATGTCCTAGATTTATTACAATGTATCAGCCATATTGGCTTCTAGGACATACATCTAACACATTTGATCCCCATTGGTGGGGTTCGAAACTTAGTCAGACTGCGAGTCAAAATTTATTTCAATTCAAAATATTTTTTCATATTCTAATTTAAAAAGTTCATAAACCAGATGATATCAAAATCAATCAATAAACTTAATATGATTATTCATAAATCAGAAAGGAGCATATTCAACAATTCAAAATACTATATATCATTTTCATAAATCATGTATAATTCAATATAAAAATATTTTATAACTTGATGATAAATCTAGAAAAAATGAAGCATTACTTACATTGCGAGTAAATCTAATTAATTCTGAGAATCTTTCTCAGAGTTTGTTATCTTTGTATCAGAAGTTTGTGTATCTCGTTGCATAAGAGTATAGACCCTTCCTTGGGTCTGAGGTTTTGAATTTCTATTTTGATTTTGTACAATCATCGAGATAAACTGACTTTCTATTCTTTACGGGCAATCGGCTATTTTGTGACCCTTCTGACCACTTCCAATACATGCACCAATGTTCCAATGATAGTCCTTTTCACTATGAGTTTTGCCACACCTAGAACACTTGATGCTACCAGTCGGCCCAGAGCTGCTACTTATTGATCTCTTATTTGAACCATCGATATTCTTACTATTTTGTCCTCAAGATTCATTTGACCTATTTCTCTTCTTTTGATTTTTTTTCTTATACGTTCCTCATTGACTTTTCTTTCGATTATCAGTATCTTATTTACCACATCTATGTAAGTAGTTAACTCTAATAAAACCACTTATTTTCTAATTTTATTTTCAGGCCCATCTCAAATTTATGCACTCGATCTCGCTCGTCCTTAACCATCCTCGAAACAAACTTAGAAAGCTCAATAAATTTAGCTTCATATTCCACCACCATCATACTTCTTTGTTTCAGATAAATTAACCTTGCTCTTTTTGAATCCTTACACTCTAAGAAAAATACTGATCATGAAATATCCCTCAAAATCTTTTTCAGATGAGTTGCTCCCCTTCTTGCTCATATTTATGTTCTAATCTTTGGTACCAATTAAACACCTCACCTTGTAATAATAAGCAGCAAATCTAATCTTTTCATTATCATGACACTCTTGGACAGCAAAGGCCTTTTCATCTCTCTTATCTAGTTGACGGCTTTTAAAGGTTCGATGATTCCCTTGAAAGCTGGAGGAGCTATCTTTTTAAATTCTGCGATGTTGTTTCACTGCACTGGCTGCTCTCTATGATCATGCTGTTATGGTATATCTTGGTATATCTGTTGCTGTTCAAGCAATTGTTGCTGTCTTTATATCATTCCTACTAGGATTTGCATCAATTGGGCCATGTCCGATTCTTGACGTGCTGTTGGAGTAGTTTCGGTAGGATCAATAACTCCCTCTTTTTGAGGGGTGCCACCAATCGGGTGAGTATCACCCTCTGTTGGTTCGATATCTCTCTAGCAGCAACCCAAGCAGCTCTATTTATCTGATGTGGGGCCATCTTAGTCTCGCCAAAGTTCTTTCAAACCTAATATCCAAAATGATTATTTATTAAACTAACTTTTAATTATTTTAAATAAATACTAATTTTTTTAGGCTGGCTATCTATTGGTCGATGGTCAAGATCCCTTTCTTAGGATCTCTGAGGGCTATTAGGGGGTTTCAACTAAAGGGAGAGGGGAAGAGAGAGAAAATCTCTCTATTTTTCTTTTCTTTTCTTTTCTTCATGGGAGACAGAGGACCTGTGCATCCTCTCTTTTCTTTATGGAATAAGGGACTCTTTGTCCCTTCATTCCCGAGACAAGGGAGGCCCTCCTCCCTCTTGGTGATGCTCGTGGCCAGAGGAGAAGGCCACGGTAGCGACAATCGGCTTCATCCATTGATGACGACGACAACCGACGACGATCATAGATCAAAGATAAAATCCAAAATAGGAGAAATTGGAGATCAGCGATTTCAAGAGATTTCTGAAGGAAATCAGCAAAATTTCAAGCTTAAAAACCCGTAAGAGATTGAGAGAAGATGATAGAAAGATTTACCTTGTTTTTGATGAAGATTAATATGACTTTTGATGGCCAAAGTGGGTTTAATCAACGGTAATCCAAGAAGAAATGAGAGGAAAAGGGTAGAAATCTTTGGTTATTTTCGTGAGGATGAATCAAGAGGTTTAAAGCCTTTAAATAGATCTTTAAATGGAGGAGTTATAGTTTGATTTCAATCAGATCTCCGGGTGGTTTTGGATCTCTGATCAGAAGAAGGAAGAGAACTCTTCAGAAGTTCCTTCCATAGTGATTTCCAGCTTTCCCCACTGTGACTCCAGCACATGCAATGCACATGCTAGCTTATTTCATTTTTTTTGCTTATGCTTTGAGATCTGTGCAACTATTGGATTTGATTTGGGTATCACATTCTTTCCCATTAAAAAAAATTTTAGTCCTTGAAATTTTTTCTTGCTAAGTCCTCAAAATTCAAGATTACTTTTCTCTCAAGTCATAGTCAATCTCCAAATTTCTAAATCGAATCCTTCATTATATCACTTTTCAAATTGAATTATTGTTCTCATCAGCTTGAAATAACTCAAACCACTATGCTTCCACTACGCACTCTGATTCAAATCCATCAATGCACTTATGTCAAATATAAGTTTCTAAGTCATGTCATATTTCATAGAAGTTATTATCCCAATGTCCCCAGTGTCTACCTGCCTACACTCATATCTGATTCAATGTATTATAATTTTCTCCTTATGCTCTGATATCACTTTAATTGTCACGCTTTCGATCCGAGATCATGAGCCGGAGGTCATGGCAACTGCCACATACTTATGAAGAACTCTCCTTAAAAGCATACAAGGCATTTTATCATGATATCAATGCATCATAGTGGAATAGAATTCAAAAAATTTATGATTCAACTTTATTTCAATTAACTAAATCAAATATTACAAAATAAATTTTCATAGTCTTGCAATCAAATATCAATAAATCTTAATCTAAAATAAAATATCAACTCTTCCTCTAACTCATTCTCCTATATTGAATCTTCGGATCAAGCTAGATCTCTGAATTTGTAAAAATAATAGAAACTCATCATGAGCTAAACAGCCCAGTAAGCAATGTGCACTTTGGCTAGATAAAGTCAACAATAACAATATATTGAAAATAACATACATAGTGCATCAATTTGAACATAAAACACTAATCAAATAAGATCATTCAAATTCAATCTTTCAAATTTATTTCAATTAATTTATTCATAAATCAATTTTTTCAAATAACATACATATCTCGACAGCCATGAATAAATCAAAATACCACCGTATAATCCCCAATGGCAGGGTATCAAAGTAGCAGTGCAGAACCCCACTGACAGGGTATCGAAATTCCAGCATATAACCCTTCACTGGTGGAGTATCGAAATATCAGCATATAACCCTCACTGGCAGAGTATCGAAATACCAGCATATAATCCTCACTGATAGAGTATCAAAATATCAGCATATAATTTCTACTGGCAGGGTATCGAAATACCAGCGTTTAACCCTACTAGCGGGTTCAAATACCAGCATTTAACCCCACTAACGGGTTCGAAACTTAGTCAGGCTGCAAGTCAAAATCCATTTCAATTCAAAATACTTTTTCATATTTCAATTTGAAAAGTTCATAAATCAGACGACATCAAAATCAATCAACATAACTTAATATGATTATTCATAAATTAGAAAGGAACATATTCAACAATTCAAAATAATATATATCATATTTATAAATCATGCATAATTCAATATAGAAAATATTTATAATTACTTATAAATCTAGAAAAAATAAAGTATTACTTACTTTGCTAGCGAATATAATTAATTCT
>KE505067.1:465863-478050 GCA_000441515.1 Elaeis oleifera | reverse complement strand
TCATGCATAATTCAATATAGAAATATTTTATAATTACTTATAAATCTAGAAAAATAAGTATTACTTACTTTGCTAGCGAATATAATTAATTCTGAAAATCTTTCTCGAAGTTTGTTATCTTTGTATTAGAAGTTTGTGTATCTCGTTGCATAAGAGTATAGACCCTTCCTTGAGTCAGAGTTCTGAATTTCTATTTTGATTTTGTTCAATCATCGGATAAACTGACTTCTATTCTTTACGGACAATCAACCATTTTGTGGCCCTTCTAACCACAACCAAAACATGCACCAATATTCCAACGACAATCTTTTTTACTATGAGCTTTGCCACACCTAGACATTTGATGCTATCAGTCGGCCTAGAGCTACTACCTGTTGATCTCTTATTTGAGCTCTCGATACTTTTACTATTCTGTCCTTGAGATTCATTCGATCTATTTCTCTTCTTTTGATTTCTTCTTTTCTACACGTTCCTCATTGATTTCTCTTTCGATTATCAGTACCTTATTTATCACATTTGCGTAAGTAGTTAGCTCTAATGGAACTACTTATTTTCTAATTTCTATCTTTAGGCCCATCTCAAATTTATGCACTCGATGTCGCTCGTCCTCAACAATCCTTAAGACAAACTTAGAAAGCTCAGTAAATTTAGCTTCATATTTCACCACCGTCATACTTCTTTGTTTCAAATAATAAACTCTTATTCTTTTTGAATTCTTACACTCTGAAAAAAATATTGATCATAAAATGCCCCTCGAAATCTTTCCTAGGTGAGTTGCTCCCCTTCTTGCTCGTATTTATGTTCCAATCTTTGGTACCAATTAAACACCTCATCTTGTAATAAATAAGCAGCAAATCTAATCTTTTCATCATCAAACACTCTTGGATAGCAAGGTCTTTCCATCTCTCTTATCCAGTTGATGGCTTCTAAAGGTTTGATGATTCCCTTGAAAGCTGGAGGAGCTATCTTTTTAAATTCTGCGATGTTGTTTCGCTGCACTAGCTGCTCTCTATGACTATGCTGTTGTGATGTATCTCGATATATCTATTACTATTCAAGCAATTGTTGCTGTCTTTGTATCATTCCTACTAGGGTTTGCATTAATTAGGCCATGTCCGATTCTTAACATGCTGTCTGAGTAGTTCCAGCAAGATCAATAGCTCCCTCCTCCTAAGGGGTGCCACCAATCGGATGAGGAGTGTCACCCTCTTGTTGGTTCGATATCTCTCTAACAGCAACCCGAGTAGCTCTATTTATCCGATGTGGATCATCTTAGTTTCGCCAAAGTTCTTTTCAACCTAATATCTAAAATGATTATTTTATTGAACTAATTCCTAATTATTTCAAATAAATACTAAATCTTTTTAGGCTGGCTATCTATTGGTCGATGGCAAGATCCCTTTCTTAGGATCTCTGAGGGCTATTAGTAGGTTTTCAAACTGAAGGGAGAGAGGGTGGAGAGAGAAAATCTCTCCATTTTCTTTCTCTTTTCTTCATGGGAGACAGAGGACCTTTGTCTTTCTTTTTTTTCTCCATTTTCTCTTTTTTTCACAGAATAGGGGACTCTTTGTCCCCTCATTTCCGAGGCAAGGGAGGCCCTCCTCCCTATCGGTGATGCTCGTGGCTGGATGAGAAGGCCATGGCAGCAACAATCGGCTTCGTCCGTCGATGACGATGGCAACCAGCGATGATCACAGATCAAACATAAAATCTGAAAATAGGGGAAATTGGAGATCAACAATTTCAAGAGATTTCTGATGGAAATCAGCAAAATTTCAAGCTTAAAAACCCATAAGAGATTGAGAAAGATGATAGAAAGATTTACCTTGTTTTTGACGAAGATTAATCTAACTTTTGATGGCCGAAGTGGGTTTAATTGACGGTAATCCAAGAAGAAATGAGAGGAAAAGGGTAGAAATCTTTGGTTATTTTCGTGAGGATGAATCAAGAGGTTTAGAGCCTTTAAATAGATCTTTAAATGGAGGAGTTGTAGTTTGACTTCAATCAGATCTCCGGGTGGTTTTGGGTCTCCGATCAGAAGAAGGAAGAGAACTCTTCAGAAGTTCCTTCCACGGTGATTTCCAGCTTTCCCACTATGACTCCAGCACGTGCTGGCTTATTCATTTTTTTTGGCTTATGCTTTGAGATCTGTGCGACTATTGGATTCTGGTTTGGGGTAACACATAGTGCAAAGCAATGGATGAGAAGAAATGATTACAAAAATTTTTGCCAATTAATAACCTGAAGGGCAACAAAAACCTGATTGAACGCTGGAAATTTCTGTCTTAGATTTATGTTACAAACAAGATGGAAAAAGAAAAGGAAAAGAAAAAGAAACTTGTGCAATAAACTGAGAAGCATAAATGATAGTATTGATGAGCCATGGATAACTATAAGTAAATATTGAGTTGAAACAAAATCTTCTCAGAAATAATGGGTCAAATGTTCCAAGGAGAGCTCTCCTGGAGTTCGGCAATTGCATCAATGGCTGTCAACTTTTTGATCTACAATTGTTTAGCACATGGAGTAACTAATACAAAGGCAATATACACAAGCTAATCCCATTTAGAAACACTCGAGCAATTCTGTAGCAGGTGAGGCATTATTAAACATCTATTTTTTTTTATTCTGGCCAAAAGTGAGAGAATATATGAAAGACCAAAGGCATTGTGAGTTCCTTCTTGATTTATAATATTGTAGGGCCCTAGAGGTCATACATCTATGCCAGCTATAACAGAGGAAACATGCCAATAGGTCACAACCACTATATAGTAGTAGAACAAGAAAACCTGATGTAGATGCTCTGGAAAAGCCTGAATGTCAGAATTGTTAACACTAAGATGCTTAAAAGTGCCCAGAAAATCCAGTGCATCAAGATGGCTTTGAATTGATGGAATTACAGTTCAATGGATTGAATAATAACTTGCTGCTGTGAAGAAAAAAGAAGTGGATCCACCTAGATTTCTCTAGAAGCAGTAGAGGTCAAACTTGGTAGGGACACTCCACATTAGACTCTTAGTTTTAGACCAAGCAGCACCTTGTCAAGGACAGAACATCTATATGCTAGAGATGCTAGTAACTGCTAATAGGGATTTTACTATTGATCAACAAGGGACTTTACAAGTTTGGGTGGAACTGGATATTACCATGGTGATCAAGCATCTCTAAGGAAAATCTCAGTAGCCTTCTCAATTCATATCATACCATGATTGGTCAATCTGTTCATCGACTTGAAGATTATCAGATAACATTCATCCTTTTTTTTTTTCTGATGAAATGGGAGGTTATACAACCCCTGTTTTATTAGTGGATTGTGTGGAAGGGTATTTACAGTGGAGGGAATTGGATCAAGCTGAGAAAGCTTGGTTCCATTCCTATCAGAATACGGAGGAATGCTGCTTCTACTTACAGGTTTTCAGAGTATGTGGAAATAGGTTAGCTACAACAGATGTTCAGGGTTTCAGGTTATCAGGTTTCCAGAGAAAACATTTCAGGTGTTCAGATTGTAGAGGGTGCATCAACTAAGTTCACATTGGTAGGACTTCCTGCTGTGTTCTTCATCCTAGATTTTCCAGTGGGCTAATTAGTTGAGTCTTGGTGCTGAATTTTGCCTGATCTAGCCTTGAAACATTTATCCTCAGTGAGGGCAATATGGTGGCTGATTATCTAGTGAAACAGTGCTGTCAAAGCAAGACCATAGAATTGGAACAAATGATGATTGGATCTTGTAAACTTAATTTATGTTGACTTTAGTAACCATCCACAGAGTTGAAATGACAATGTCTATCCCCTGTTCATATTATATTTTCTAGATTGTTAGTTCCAAAGTCCATACAGCCATCATGATTTCAATAGTTTGGAACACTACCATACTTGTGGGTTCTGTAACCTAAATGTATGTTGATTTCAGCTAGGACAGTCTGTGACAAATTCTATCATCTCAGTTTATTCTTTTCTTTAAAAAAAATAATAGTTAATAATAATTTTTTGCCAAGGACTCAAAAATTGCAATTTCTGTCCTGAGGATATCTGAAAAAAAGTTCATTGAACTATAGCTACCATACAGAAACTAACAAGAAATTACCTCATATGTTGACTTTTTTGAATAAGATTTTTAAGTTACCATGTCATTTCCATGGAACATGTTTTTCATTTTCCCAAAATATCAGCTGATTTGATATCAACATGTTTTTCTCTTGGTTGTTAAAATCTATATAATATTTTTACTTAAAAGGCCCTGACGTAAATTTATAGATTCTAAAATTTACAGATTGCATAAAAGATCATTAGAAAAATTGTAAGATTCTGAAATTCATTCACATGAAGTATATACAATAATTAAATATAAATTTCTAGGTTATAGATGCATCAATAGGTTAAATTTAAGAAAATCCTAAAACCTAAGGAATCAACTAGGGTTTCAACATTAGAGCTTAATTATAAAGAAATGTAATGGATGAAATCTTGATGATGTTGCAACAAGGAGTTTTCGTGGAGAACTGCTCGATGTAGATGGTATGATCATAAAGAGTGCAAAAATTCATAGGGGAATCCTGATGAAGTCGCATGTTTGTGTGATGGGATTCCATCCCTTTTTTTTGGTGTGTTGGGAGTTCGTGCAATTTTTTTTATGCGATGGGAAATACATAGACCTATGGATAGAGTTCCAATCTTAGTAAAAGTCTTCATGATAGAGTCAATTCCAAGATTTTTTTAATGACACCTCGCATTGGGTTTTTTTTTTTTTTTTCCATTTTGGAGATGGATGATGCCCAATATTTTCACAATGCCTTATGCTCTTTTTTTTTTTCATGTATTTAGATGGTGATGCCTTGTTTCTCTTTCTTTCCATGGTTTTAGATGGGTGACGCCGGTTTCTTTTTTTCCATGATGCCTCACATAGATGGGAGTCATAAGATGGGAAGTTTGGCATAGATGGAAGTTTAGTTTTGGAGTTTTTTTTTTTTGATATTTTATGAATCTTCATGTGGTTTTCCCTTTCTTCCTATGTGTTTTATTGAAAGAAAATGTACTATGGATGCTTCCTTGGATGGAGTCCAAATCCCAATAGACTTGAGATGGAAAGTTCCATATAGATGTAAGTATAATTTTGATTTTTTTGTTAATATTTCATGACTCCTAATTTTTCTCTTATTGTTTTGATGATGCATAAAGAGTTAGCCAAGAATTGGAGATGTTGTGCACTTGCACGCAATTAGTTAGATCATGATGAGGTTGTGGTGGTTTATGGAGCCATCAGTTACATCATGAGACTCTCACAGATTTAGAAATTTTGATTAGTTATGTTTGATATTTATCTTTCCATGCCTCAACTGGGTTCCACCATGATAAATTATCTATTGATATGTTGGAACATGCCTTCTTTATTTTCCTTGATTTTTTTGAGATTGGCGATTGAAAATAATAGACGCACACTTTTTTTGATGGAAGTCCTTAAGATAGAGTTCTAATCCCTATAGAACTCTTAGGATGGGAAGTTTAGTGTGGATGAGAGTCTTAATTGCTGGATTCTTTTAATATCGCATCTTGATGTATGCATATCTTTTTAGATGGAAGTTCTTCCTTAGATGGAGTTCTAATCCCGATAGAAGTTTGGATGGAAAGTTTGGTGATGAGATTATGGATTTTTTTTATATTGCACAAACCTTGATGCATGCATATTTTTTTGTATGGAAGTCCTTCCTTAGATAGAGTCATATCCTGATAGAAGTCTTGGGATGGAAAGTTTAGTGTAGATGTGAGTCCCAATTACTAAATTTTTTAATATCGTATGACCCTTGGCACATGTATAGTTTTTTGATGGAAGTCCTTCCTTAGATGGAGTTCTAATCCCAGTGGAACTCTTGGAAATCACTGGATTTTTTATATTGCACAACTCTTGATGCATACATTTTTTTTTGGGATGGAAGTCCTTCCTTATAAAGGGTTCTAATTCTGATAGAAGTCTTAGGGTAAAAGTTTTGGTGTGGATGGGAATCCTTCCTTATATTCAGGCCAATGATTTAAGTTCCGGTGGGATGGGGCCGTCCTAGCCATCCCATCCTGTTCGTCTGAGAATCCGACACCTGGGATGAGACCCTAAAATGAACATCTGGCCTCTGTCTCGATCGTCACACCTTTCTAGCCAGATCATCCATCGGTACAGCCATCCCATCTTTCGATTCGTCGTAGGGAGGAAGGGTCCGAAGGAGCCATACGGACCTTTTTTCTGTTGCCGTTGGCATTGTCATGGGGAGGGAGGAGCACGATCGAGATGGAAGAGTCGAGAGGAGCACCACCGAAAGGGAGGAGTCGGGAGGGAGGACCTGCTCGTGGAGGAGAAGGGAGGAGAGAGAGAAGGGAAGCATTCGGATCTCTGACGAGGAAACAAGAGAGGAGGGATGAGAGGTTAGAGAGCAGCGGAGGGGAAGTGGTCGGCGTCGAAACCCTAGAGGCCATTTTGTCCCTTTCGACCTCATCCATTTGATTGTGCCCGTATGACTCGCAAAGAACTTGATGCTTTAATTTGGCTAGCTTGTGCGCATGATCCAGTTGGGTTTGCATGTGATGTGTGTGATTATGCCTGTGAGGCTCGAGAGATGGATTATTGGGTTTGGTCAGCACATGCAATGCATGAACTACCTACCCACGCATGTGCGCGCCACCTGCTCTTCCTTTAATCATGATTTGGCTCTGCACGCCCCACACAACCTTCAAAGCACTCCGACTGTGTGCATGAATAGTCTTCACATATGATTGACTATGCACAGAGCTAACCTTGACAAGTGACTATGCACGATAGAATGACTAGTCTTGATAGACTGGTCTCCAGGCGACAACATCTACCACCGTGTCCCTATAAATTTTGAGGTCTAGTTCTTAATCACTTACGGCCACAGTATTCATCAAATTTTGAAGATAGTATTGTTGCATCTCGGAGTCTTATCTGAGAAGAGAGAGGAAGAAAGATTTTACAATTCATATAGCTTCGATAAGGGAGAGGAAGGAAGATTCTACAATTCATACAACGAACTTGACAGGACTTACTAGTGGTATTTATACTCCCCCCTTTGTTGTTATGTTTCATGCTTACTTACCATCAAACTTATAAATATTTTTTCAATTGATAAACTATAATTTAAGAAATTATTGTTATTATTTTCTTACTATTATTTTTCATTACAATAGTGATATCAAATTTGCAACCACAATAATTAATGGTTGGTATAAAGTTATTGTAACATGTCATATTAGAATGGTTGGTTAAATTTTTTCGATCCTTTGAAATGTGTAATTATTAGATGGACTAGGTCTAGTAGACTAGTCCAATAATTATCCGCTACATTACCCACTACCTTCAAAGTTCAAACAATTTAAAACCATATCCGGATGCTTGTTATATACCATGCATATACTCTACGATTTAGAATAGTATATTAGTCTATGTAATAATTCTCCATTAAAATAGTGAGATATTAAAAGTCTAATACCCAAGTTAAATCAAGTAAATAATATCCAAGTTTAAAGTCTAATACCTAGGTTTTAAAGAGATGAGAGAGCACAGACACTCAAAAGAATAAATAAAAGGGGATAAAAAGATTAAAATAGACTTTAGAAATGCATAGATAACTAAATATATTAAATAAATAAATAACTAAATAAATTTATTATTGTAAAAATTCTTAGAAATTATAAAAATATTCCTAAACCTAGAAAGGATAGATAACTAGATGTAATATGTATAAAAAATAATTACACTAATTTTAATTAATTATAAAAATATTTATAAATTATAAAATATATTTTAAAAATTATAAAAAATCCTAAACATAGAAATAGATGTATAACTGAATATAATAAATATAATAAATAATTAAAATAAATTTTAGTAATTATAAAATTTTTTAGAAATTATAAAAATATATCCTAAACTTAGAAAGGGTACATAGTGAATGTAATAAATATAATAATAATTAAAGAATTTTATTAATTATAAAAATATTTAAAAATTATAAAATATATTTTAGAAATTACAAAAAATCCTAAGCATAGAGATGGATAGATAATTGAATATAATAAATAATTAAAATAAATATTATTGATTATAAAATATAATTTAGAAATTACAAAAAATCTTAAATATTGAAATGGGTAGGTAATTGAATATAATAAATAATTAAAATTATAAAATTATAAAAAATTATAATAACCTTAGAAATTATGGATATAGCGTATGCAACTTAAATTCAATTTCTAGATACTCATAATTATTAATTTTATAATTTTTTAAACTAGATGGACCCCAATAGCAAGCGAAAAAAGGATCTAGATATAGGATGGCATTTTGAGAAAATGGAGAAGGATCGATATCAATGAAAATATAATTATTGTAGACTAAAAAATAGAAGAGGTGGAGTCACCCAATTGAAGCAACACTTGGTGGGTGGCTTCAGTGATGTCAAGAAGTATCCAAAGGTACCTATAGAGGTTCGAATGATGACGAGGGATCATCTATAAAAGAAAAAGAGGTAAAATAGCATCAAAAGCTTGAAGGGAAGCATTTGATCGTCGAACATCTCAATCATATGTTCATATAGACTTGAATGATGATGATGATTATTTTGATCTAGATGATTTAGAGGTAGCTCATCTACAGGAGGCTATTAGGGCCTCTCGACAAGACCAATGGCAAAATGAGGAGGTATTGAGACATAGAGCACTGTTTGGATGTTTCAATTTGAGAAGGATGGTGGTTCTAGTGTAGGAGTAGGAGAAAGATCACATTCATATTTATAGTTTGCTGAATTAAAGAGGAGTTAGTCCATGAGGATGGAATCATCTTCAATCAAGTCATTATTCCGTGCTTTTGGGAAGAAGTTGAAGAAGAACTCAAGAGATCCCGCTATCCATAATCTAGATCCTACAGTATATCTAGATCCAGAGTCAAAGCAACCACAAATTGATAACTATATAAATAAAGATAAAAAAAATAAATAAGAAGGGCAATTGCTTGCTGGTTTACTTTAGCCATATTTCAGCATGGACAGCAACAAATACATATTTTGATTGATGATTAATACGGTATAGAAAGTCGGTTCAGGTATTGATCCTCCTACACCCTATGAGACATATGGACCATATTTACAACAGCAAATCACAGATATCAAATCTTAGATTGAAAGTTATAAAAGAGAGTGGAACACTTACGAAGTGACATTGATATGTGATGGTTGGTTTGAGCCTACTAGGAGAAGTATTATCAACTTCCTAGTCTATTGTAATAGGGTGACCATCTTTCATAATTCAGTTGATGCTTCAGACAAATACCTAACTCTAATTATATTTGGGCTTAATAAGGGACATAGTTGATGAGATTGGTGAAGAGTATATCATCCAAGTGGTCAAAAATAATAGGACAAACTATATGAAAGCAGAAAAGATCTGATGTTGAAAAAGCAATATCTATATTGGACCCCTTGTGCAACACATTGTATAGACTTAATGATGAAAGATATCAGACAGCTACCTAAGGTAAAATCCACAATAGACAATGGACAAACAGTATCGAAATACATCTACAATCACACTTGGATATTTGCTCTTATGAGAAAATATGTACAAGAGGAGCTGCTTAGATCGGGATTGACAAGATTTGCCACTAATTACATAGCATTGAAGAGCCTTCTTGATAATAATCTAGTTTGAGAGCTATGATGACTTCTGATGAATGGAGGCTATCAAATATGCAAGAACCAGTGACGGATAATGTGTTAAGGGTATTATATTGAGTAATAATTTTGGGATAGGTGCTCTGAGGTAGTTAAGGCAGTAGAGTCCTTATATGTAGTGCTACGGATAGTAGACACTCAGAAATTCTCTCAAATGGGCTATATATATACCAAGATGTCTGCTTGCAAAGAAGAGATTATAGCCATAATAGGATAGAAGAAAGCAGCACCATATTTGCATGTCATTGAGGACAGATGGGATACTCAAATGGGGAAGGAATTATACTTGGCAAGTAAATTATTTGAATCTCAACTCTCACTTATCCTTTATCGAATAAGTTATGAATATTTTATTTTAATCAATATTATTTTATTTTTATATAGCCTTTGATTTAAATTTCAAATATCAGTATGACCATAATATTGCCTTGGATAAGGAGCTTCTGATGGCCTTAAGGAATATGGTGTATAGGCTAGAAAGTGATCTAGACTTGGCTACAGAAGCTATAAGTGAGGTAATAAATTAGTAGATGCCTATCATAGTAGAATTAGTGATATATTTTGAATTATACTAATTTATTCAAATTAAATGACCTTCAATGAGAAGTCTATATTGATTGGATAGGAAAAAAATTTTCGAGACAGGAAAGGGAGCTTTGGAGAACAAGGAGCACATCAATCCATATCTAAAATGTCATAAGATATTAATATGGGACTATTTTTATTATCTTTATATCTATGTATAGTTGAGGACTTAAACATTTTTATACATATGTACTATTTGAATGTAGGAGAGTGGTGAATCCAGTGGGGCACATCCGTACCAAATCTAAGAAAGATTGCCATTCGAATTTTATCACAGACTATCTCATCAAGTGGATGCAAGCGCAATTGGAGTACATTTGCCCTAATCCATGTGAAAATCAAAAATCGTCTAACCTCACAAAGATTAAGAAATCTGATTTTGTCCACTATAATATGAGGTTAAGGCTCAAGTATGTCAATGAGGGAAGAGTCCAAACAAGATGATCCACTACAAGAAAATAATTTTACCGACGGCTATTAGCGATGATAAATTGCCGTCAATAATAATATTTTTACCAACAAAAATGACGACCAACATATTTCTATCGTAAAAAAAAATATTTGTGATAGCAAGTTACTTCGCTAATAGAAAGTAATTTATTTTTTAAATATTTGATTGTAGGATTATTAGTGATGAAAAGTTCTTATTAGCGATGGTATTTTACCATCGCTAATATTAATCTTAAAACACCCACGGTTCTCCACTTTTCATTTTCACTCATCCTGCCACCGTCCCTCTCTTTCCTCCACTTTTGGTCCTCCTCTTTTCCCCATCGTCGGATCCTACTGCCTCGAGCCATCGGCTGCCTCTCCGAGCCCCCGACCTTCAGATCCTACTTCTCTGAGCCTCCGACCGCCTCCTCGAGCCCCCATTCATCGGATCCCAAGCCTCTTGGCCACCTCCCACCTCTCCGAGCCCCGACCACCTCCCTGAGCCCCGACCCACCTCCCCCAGCCCGTCCCGTCACTGGAGCCCCCAAACTCCTCCCCCAGACCCCATGCTGTCGGAGCCACCTCAGATCCGGTGTTCCCCTGCTTCCCCGAGCTACCCCTTCTTCCCATCTACATCTCAGAGTTGGTGTCCCACCACTCGACCTCCTTTTCATTCCCCACCTCTCCCCTTATCAGATCAGATCCCTTGTCACCTCCTTCTTCTCCCCCACCCTTTCCTTACTGGATCGAACCCCGCTGCATCCCTTTCTCCCCCACCCTTCTCTTGCCGGATCGGACCCCACCGCCTCCCCTTCTACCTCCGCCCTCCCCTTATCGGACCAGACCTGCGGCAGCCTCGCCCTTCTCCCCAGCCCTCCCCCGTTGGATCAGACCCTCACCATCTCCCCTTCTCCCCCACCCTCCCCTCATCGGATCAGACCTATGGCCCCACCTCCCTCCTTCAGAGTGCCCAACTACTAGAGTGCCGCATCGTCGGACCTGCACCGTTATCGCACTGTGAGTATTAACGATGGTGACGGTGATAGCTCCATTGCCGTCGCCACACCTATTCCTATCTTTTAAATTTAAATATTTAAAATTAGATTTATCTAATTATCATAAATTAATAATATTTGAATTTAATTAATAATATTATTAATTTTAATAATATTAATAACATTATTATTTAAATTAATTTTATTCTAGAGAGATGGAACCACTTCGGGAAGCTCTCCGATAAGAGTAGCTCTATGGCCTTTGACGGTAGGAGTTTGAGATCGGACCATCGTCGGACTAGCTCTGGCCCGCTCATCTTCTCTGGTGGTGGTCAGAGCAACTCAACGATTGGATTCTAGGCCCTAGGCCCGGTCCAAATGAATAAGGGGGAAGTAATAAGGGTAGTTTAGGTAAAGAAGGATATGGTTGGGATAATTGGTATGACT
>KE505067.1:435696-456361 GCA_000441515.1 Elaeis oleifera | reverse complement strand
GTTGCTAATACTTATTAGTGGCTAGGCCTACAAATGGGTTGGGTCTGACTAGGTCTTAAGTGATCCCGATCCGATCTGATTTTTGATTGGGTCTTGATATTGGGCTCATACCCATCTCAATAAAAATTAGGTTGGTCGGGTTAGGTCCATAGCCAAATTTATTAACCCATTAGATCATTCGGATTAGGTCGGGTCCATATATAACCCTGCCCCAATCCATGAAATGTGGGTTCGGTTCAGGTTTGATTCAGATCGGATCGGATTACGGGTTTAATTTATTTGAAACCTATCATCAGTGAATACTAATGCTAGATAACAATTAAGAAAGGCCTCTTTTTTTTTTCCTCCAATTCTCCAACTGTAGCTTCTAATAATTAATTGTATTAGATAGCAGAGAGAAACAAGTGATTTTTGAGAAGAGTCAAGATTTCAGAAGTCCACACAAAAGAAAAAATAAAAAAAATATAAATTTATATAATGATATAATTATCCCAATCTAAAATATCATACATGGAGAATATTTGTATATGATTAAAAATGAGATCGCATATACTATGATGATGCAATATCTGTGCACATTAGAGAATACTCTGAAATTTTTTAAAATCAACAAAACAAAGTTGGAATTCAAGAAGCCCTCTTAATTTTGTACCTCATGACAAAGTAAACATAAACTAGAAGATTTAGAAAATTGAGCCCAGTAAGAAATCAGAAGAAGTAATTGAGATGTCCTTCATTTAAGTTATCAAGAATCCATTCAATATTTTCTCCTTGGATTGTTATAGATGTTATAACAGTCAAAATAAAGAACTGAAGGATTTTAAAAATTTTAGTTTTGGAGATTTTTAGTTTAGGAATCGGATGGGAAGATCGAAGGGTTTGAAAAATTTTGGCCCAAATCCAAACCCTTATTTGGGTGAGTCACTCAACTGGGTTTGGATCCTATATTTGGGTCTAGATCGGGTTGGTCGGATCAGGTCATGTATCTTAAAATTTAAATTAATCCAAAAGTCTCCACGGATCGGGTCAGGTCGGATCGGGTCCAAATTTAAAAAATTCAGACCTGATCCAAAAAAGAGAATGGATCCAATTTTTGAACCCAACCTGGCTCCATGGGTCTTTTAAATGGGTTCAAATTGATCTAAACAGATCGGATTAGGTCAGATCACGGATCAAGCCAACCCATTTGCAACCTTATATAGTGGCGGCATTAGTGACGATAATGTCATCACTAATATTTTAAATTTTTTTATTAATTAAATATTAAAAAAATTAGAGACGACATTGACGAAGGCATTATTGATCGCTAATAATTATTAACGATGGCATTAGCCATGAAATACAATTGCTAATATTTTAAAAAAATTATAAAATTTAATTTAAAATTTAAAATAATTAATGATAAAAAATTTATTACTAAACCATCGTTAATAGCCTTATTAGTGAAGGCTAGGATTTCCATCGCTAATAAGGATATTTAACAATCAAATTTTTATAGATTGGCGGTTACGATGGAATTAATGATGGTAAGATTATTAGCGACGATATATGGACTATTAGCGATGGCAACTAGCTGTCGCTAATAGTCTGAATTCTTGTAGTGGAGGAAGCTCACTTTGGTGCGAATTTGAGGATAGGGGTGGCAATCAGATCAAATATGATTGGATCCGATATAGATCAGGTTAAAAATTCATTAACTCAAATTTGACCTATTTAATGAATAGATAAATTGATCCATCCATATAACCCATTTATTAAATAAGTTAAATAGACCTAATGGAGTAGATTAAATAGATCATAAATATATGAAGTAGGTTATAAACAAATTAAATGGATCAGATCATAACCCATCTTATTATTAAATAGGTCAAAATGGATTAAACAAATTAAAGGTCTTTACCTGAACCCAACCCATTTAATAAATAGGTCTAGATGGATTGATCCGATTATGACCTAGACCCATTTATATCCAACCCAAATCTACTTAAAGTTGATGTTCATAGGTTGGAAGTATTTATTAATTACTTAATTCAAAAATATTAACTAATTACTAAATATTTTGTCATCTATTACGGTCTCCAAATGATCCAATTGGGAAAAAAATGGTTTACACTAGGTTTGATAATTCTTCTGGTTCACTGGTCATTAATTTAATATGTGTATATCTTTTAAAAATATTTAAAAATTAGTACTAGTTCAGTCAATATTTTCAAATAGGTACTAGTTTGACAAATTAATTACCAAGATTTCTAGATACTATAATGTTAATTCTATAGTTATATGCATATTATAGTTTTGTTGTATTTTGTTCTAGTAACAAACATATGGAGATTTTAAAAATTAATAGTGACATTTAATTTTCACCTTCAAAAATAATGTTATAATGCTTAATTGTAAAAAAAATAGTAACCTTAATAATAAGGCTTTGGAGAATATTATTGATGGAAAATATATCATTTGTGAGAAAATCTCGATAATGTACTAGAATTTTAATGATTAACAATGATGACTAACTTGAATCCTCATAAATCGGATACTTTTAGAGTAAATTTTGTATCCTTAGCAATGTATCCGGTTACAAATAATATACTTTTTATGAGGGCATGGATTCATTCATCACTAGTTAATTCGTATAAAATTGGTGCCAAAGTTACCCTTTACAAACATAATATTAGTGATACACAAATTTAGTATTTGTGATAGATTTTAATTTTAATCATAAATATAGTATAATTTTGATAATTATTAGTAATGGCTGCCTTTCACTTTCACTAATGAGGCTTTGAACAATATTATTGATAAAAAAAATATATTATTTATGAGAAAATCTTAATGTAGTTGGTAATGTACTGAGATTTCAATGAATTAACAATGACGACGAACTTTGGCCCTCATAAATAAAATATTTTAGAATAAATTTTATATTTTTATAATGTCTGATTATAAATAATATACTTTTTATGAGAGTATGGCTTCATTTATCACTAGTATATTGGTATAAAATTGTTGCCAATACTTTCTTCCAAAAAATAATATTTGTGACAAAAAAATCTAGAATTTGTGACAGCATTTCAAGATAATCACCAATATCTTAAGATCTTGATGACTAATAATGATGAGTGAGTTTTCCATCATAAATAAAGCTTTTGTGTGGATGTTAGGGCTCCCTCACTATATTTTGGTCACAAATGAATATGTTATTTATAAAAAAATCTTAATGTAGTCAGTAATGTATTGAGATTTTAACGATTAACAATGACTAAATTTGGCCCTTGTAAATAGGATACTTTAAGAATAAATTTATATTTTTAGTGATATCTGGTTATAAATAATATACTTGTTATAAGGGCATGGATTCATTCATCACTAGTATATTAGTATAAAATTGGTGCCAATGCTTTCCTAAAAAAAATAATATTTATGATGAATAAATTCAATATTTGTGACAGCATTTCAAGGTAGTCATCAATATGCTAAGATCTTGATGACTAATAATGACGATTGAGTTTTGCCATCATACATAAAGCTTTTTGTAAGGGTCCCTCAGTATATTTTGGTTATAAATAAATATATTATTTGTGAGAAAATCTTAATGTAGTCGGTAATATACTAAAATTTTAATGATTAGCAATGATGACTAATTTTGGCCCTCATAAATAACATACTTTCAGAATAAATTTTATATTTTAGTAACATCAATTATAAATAATATACTTTTATGAGAGTGTGGATTCATTCATCACTAGTATGTTGGCATAAAATTGGCGCCAATGCTTTTCTCCAAAAAAAAATAAATCTAATATTTATGACGGTATTTCAAGACAGGCACCAATATGTTAAGATTTTGATGACTAATAATGATGACTAAGTTTTGCCATTATAAATAAAGCTTTTTGTGAGGGCGTTAGAACTTTCTCATTATATTTTGGTCACAAATGAATATATTTTTGTAGTGAAATTATTCTCACCCTTGTCATCTCAATACGATAACTCTGACTTTACTTCCAGGCTCATTTAGTGGTCATCTTGAATGACTAGCCTTTGAAAGCCATCTTGCAGAGGTCTGATACTTCATGGTGAATAGGAAAATGGGTGATCGATCTCAATGAGTTCGACATTGATTATCAACCCCAACCTAATATAAAAGCCCAAATCCTGGCAGACTTCATTACTGAAAATATTATCTCCAAGGAGGAATCAACACCAAAAACATCCCAAGGGATAGGGAGACAGACCCCAATGGATCTTGTACGTCGTTGGGGCCTCCAATTCTCAAGGTAGTAGAGCTTGGATGGAGTTGTGACTAAATATGCACTACGATTCAGTTTAATTCCTCTAATGTTGTGACTGAAATGAGGTACTAATCACTGGCCTTAGCTTTGCCAGGGAGCTCAGGGTGGAATGATTTAGGATCTTCACTGACTCCAGTTGGTTGTCGGCCATGTATGAGGAGAATACAAAGCCTGGGAACCAACAATGATCAAATATTTATAAAGGCTCAAGGAGTTATCCTTAATTTTCAAAAAATTCAAAATTCAGCATATATCGAGGATTGAAAATATCCAGACAAACCTACTATCCCGATTAGCCACCTTAGGTTATAATGAGCTCAACTAAAGAGTTCTCTTCAAGCATTTGAAAAACCAAGCATCGAGGGCCACCCATGGTCTTGCAGGTCGACCATATGTCAAGCTAGATGGACCCACTTGTAAGTTACCTTGTCGATGATGTCCTCCTTATAAACCCCTTTGAGGCTTAGAGGATCAAACGATAGGCCCCAGTATGTTTTCTTAAAGGGAAGCTATATAAAAGCTCATACTCAATGCCCTTACTCAAATGTCTACGGCCATCCGAAGTCAATTATACTCTTTAGGATATGCATAAAGAGATCTATGAAAATTGCTTGGGGGATAGCTTGCTGGCCTACAAAGTACTCCAACAATGATACTATTGGCCTACTTTGCAACAAGATATCGTAGAACTTGTTAGAAAATATGACCAATACTAGAGGTATGCCAATATTCAGTGCCGACCTTCACTTGAGCTCACACCAATCTCTATATCTTGAGTGTTTTCTCAATGGAGAATTGATATTCTTGGTCCTTTCACATAAACAACTGGATAAAAAATTCTCATTGTCACCATCGACTCTCTCATGAAATGGGTCGAAGCCAAGCCCCATGCATAAAATCATCAAGAAAAGATTTAGGACTTCATCTAGAAGTTAATTATTTATTGATTCGAACTCCCTCGAGCCATTATTATCGATAATGAATGGCAATTTGATAATATGAAGTTCAAAAAATTTTGCTTGAAGCTCCGCATCGATCACAGACTCATCTCGATTGGACATCCATAATCTAATAGAGAAGTTGAAATAACTAACTGAACTATATTGTAGGATCTGAAGATAAGGCTAAGCTAAGCCATGGGGCTCTAGATGGACGAACTCTATAGCATCTTTTAGGCCTACCAAATAACTCTTTGGATCTTGATTGAAGAGATGCCCTTCAGCTTTGCCTTTGGCACTGAAGCGGTCATCCCATTCAAAATCGATCTTCCATCAACCTAAGTGGAGAACTACAATGATTAAGTCAATTTCGATCAACTATGAGCAAACCTTGATCTATTAGAAGAAACAAGAGAGTGAGCTTGGATCAAAATGATGTTGTACCAATAATGAATAGCTCGCTACCATAATGCCAGAGTCAAATTGAAGGTCTTCTGATCTGGAGACTTCGTGCTTCAATGAGCTGAAGTATCCAAACCTACCAAATAAGGCAAGCTATCTCTAAATTGGGAAGGTCCATACTAGATCTCAAAGGTTGTCTGACCAGGAGCCTATAGACTTGAAGAGCTCAATGGCAAGACCTTCCTTGAATTTGGAATGCTGAAACCTAAGGATGTACTATTAGTAAGCTTCCAAGCTTGTATTACTGAAAAATCAATAAATATATATTGTTCTTTTCAATTCTCTTTCAGATCTTTTAGAAAAATTTTGTAAGTAGTTGAAATTGGATCAAACTGATCTAGAGATACCCTAGTCCTAGCTGGGACCTCTAAGTGAAAGACTAGAGATGCATCTACTATATAGAGACATCTGGACTCCAGCTTGGACCTCATCAACTAGGCTGACGGACTGACCTCTCGGAGATATCCCAGCTCTAGTTGAGACCTCCAAATATGTCCAACACTGACACTGGAGACATCGAGGCTCTAGTTTGGACCTCTTTGATTAGGTCGGCAGACCGATCTCTTAGAGGTATCTTCACTTTAGCTAGGACCTCCAAATATGTGGTCAACCAATACCGATGCAAGAAGATATCCTGATTCGAGTTAGAATCTCCAAACTCGAGATCAGAAACTGACAACCTTGAAAGCCCTGGCTGAAAGTCGACTTCAGATTCGACTTGATCGATGACAATCTTAGACTTGACCTCAAATCTAGGTACTGCTTCAAAGTGACTTGTGACTATGTGAAGGCCCTAGCTTCAGCTAGAAGACCCATCTCAGAAAAATCCGACAAGGGCTATTTCGACAACAAGCTACCAAGAGCTAAATCTACTTCATCCAAATTGACGACAAGCCCTAAAGGGCTAAATCAAACTTCTCAATGACAAGCCCTAAACCTACTTTGGCTACAAGCTAAGGGTTCGACTACAATCTCAAATATTTGAACAATGCAAGCAATAATGAAGTGAAGAAAAATGAAACTCATTTCCTTAACTAAATGACTCTTATTGTAGCTACTTTGATTATAAGTTTGAAGCACAAAGGAGGATGAAAAGATACAAAATTAAGGAGCTTCATTGGTAGGAGATACGATCTTGACTTCGATCTTAGGAACCATGTCGGGGAGGATTCTTAGCTACTAGGGCCTATCCTGATCCATAGTTGCCTAGGTTATATATCCAAGAAACTATAATTTCTACATGTCCAGAGACGATTGGTACCACTAGGCTAACTCAATATTATAATTTACAGCTGATGATCTGCAAAAGCATCAGTTGTAGTGACGAGCTTAGTGGCTGGTGTGGCTATTGAAGTAGAGCTAAAGTTTGCCCCACCCCCCTCAGCCTCATCTTTTGGATTTATCTCTAGTGGTGTTGTTGAGGTAGGGACAACATTCGTCCCATCTTCCTCTGTCTCATCCATCCTACATGCTATTGAGGGAGTGGCATCAATATTTGCACCAACTTTTTTTGTCTTGTCTTCACTCTCCTTGAGATTCAAGGTGCTTAGATCGACTTCGGGAAGAGCCGAGCTACCTACGCCCTATAGAGATCGAAGCCCATGATGAAGGCCAAGGTTGAGCCCTCTGTAATCTCTACCTCAAAATTCTCTAAGGCCTTGTACTCCTCCATAGCCTAAAACTTGACATCGGTGATAGCCGATGATCTCTTCTCGATTGCCCTCTACTTGCTTGCCATGAGCTCCTCTTCGACCGCCCTCCAAGCTGCTGCCAAATATCTCACCAGCTCGATGACCTTCTCCCGTTGGAAGTGGGTCACCGTCCTCTCATAGGCAGCTTGCCCATTGAGGATCCCCATTAGATTATAGATCTATTGGAGCTCGGACAAGACCCGAGAAGCCTTCTCATCGATGGTCTGAGCTTGGGCTTTAGCAGCTTGGCCTCCATCCTCCAGCTCTCACTTTAGTGTGTGAAAGCCCAAAATTCTCTTGTTGAGTACGATAAAGTCATATATTTGCTACAAAAGGAAAAGATAAAATATCAAGTCATAGAGGTTGGAAAAGATCATAAAAAATAAAAGAGAGAAGGAAAGAAAACTTACCAAGAGGAGCCCTAAAAAGCCTAAGCTCACCACCTCCTTGATGCGGTAGGATTTACTCACTAACCAGTCCACCAGTAGGAGGATCATTTGAATCAGCTTCCGAGCAAACTAAGCATCTCAAAATCTAAAGTTAGATCTCCAGACCACCTTCATCAAAGCCATAAGCTCCTCCTCGATCCGAGATGAAGAGGGCCTAACCCCGGCCCATGCTGCAATAGAGCTTGGGATAGATAAGGATGATGTAGTCCATGGTGCTAGGGTTAGCACCAAAAGAGGAGAAGGCCACGATGGATAGCCGGATTTTGAGCCCAGCCCATTCTTAGAGAGGTCGGCCTCTACAATAGCAAACATAAATGAGAGTGCGAGAATACATCTTTTTATTCTATAATTAGTTTTTTTATTTATAATAAATATGTAACTTTTTTTTTTTCCTTCACAGAGAACATTTATAATTATGCTTAGGAAGCGAAACAAACAGCCACGATGTAGCAAACAGACCCACGTCCAACACACGACCGCTCATATATATATATATATACTATAGCAGCAGCAGCATATGACGAGACTTTCTCAAGTAGTCCAAGTGACCTTCACACGGATCTCACCGTACTGGCCAGAAATATCCTTCTGCAATGTACCGGAGAGTTGAGCAGGGAATTCCGCAGTGCCCTTGGCAATCTCATCGTCGGGAGAAGCATCCCTGTCGCGATCATACAGATCCGCTCTAACTATGAGGGAGGACTCCAGTGGCACGGCTACTACGGATCTCGACAACGGGATGTGCTTCCCAGGACTTACCTCTATATCCTCATCCGACTTCCTCCAGAAGAGCACACTTCACCCACGCCATTGCGAGCGAAAGCCGTCCATAGACATCGGCGGGGTCTTCTCCATCTCCGTTTATGAGCGTAACCTCGACAGTGGCCTGCGCCGCATCACTTAACACTGCGTAGCTCACCGTCACCGAGCCGTACTTGCCATCAACATCGTGGAATAAGAGCTTGTCGTACACGTTGGTGGTGTGGAAAACGTTCCACGAGATCTTCCCGTGGCTGACCTCATCGTCCGGAGACGGATCAGCGTCCCTATCCATGAGAGCCACATCGATGGTGAAGCTCCCATAGGCCGAGATGGCTCGAGCTGGGCCAGTGAGCGAAGCATTCTGGCCCGGGTGGATGGACTCGTAATGGCCCCTTGTCCGTGTGTAGAGGTATTGGGAACCCAGCCCGTCGGTGACTTCGATCGTGCCGTAGAGCTCGCCCGGTCCTCTTTGTCGATGTCGTTGACGCGCACCGCGAACACCTCCACCAGTGGTCGCCCGAGAGGACACTGTCCATCGTCGACGGTGGCGGCCATGTACGGAATCCTTACGCGTCTGGGGCATAATGCCAATAAGATGCCGAGCACGGCAACCGCCTGCTCGGCGGTCCGTATTCCCATAGCATTGGGTTGCGGAAGTCGGAAGCGATGCTCGGGATCGGCATCGGCGCGCAGCAATGCGGAGGAGAGGTCTCGCCAGCCGTTCTCTAGTGCCCGCATCCAGTCAGGGGCGGCGAACCTTCGCGGAATCTGGTAGCCAAATGGTGAGAGATACGCTCGAATCTAATCGATTCGCATATCATCTGGATCACGATGATCAGTGACCGCGCCCTCTCCTGGCCATTTGTGGAGGTAGCGAGCAGGTTTACGGCAGTGATGAGTTGCTGCTGGCCAAGGTTTATGCTGTCCCTTGTCTGGTCCGCAGCACCTTGCAGGCCAATGTAGTCACCATCGAAGTTCAGGAAGGTGGATCCGGCAATTAGATGCGGAGGATTACTCCCGAACTCTAACCACTGCTCAGAATTCTCGTTTCGGTAGCCATCCAAGTAGAGGTTGTCCCGCCGGATCCTGAGCCTGATCGCGTGAGATCCGGTTCGCAGCACGATGTCGAACCATCTGTTAGGTGGATTGTGCTGAGGGGGAAGCACGGGACGATTGTGTGAATAACTCGCCTGTAATATATTGCGCAAGCGCTGAATCAATTGCGCGTAACCCCTCTGCCCTTCATCTTCCACGTTGAACTCCTCCTTGAATTCAGCCATTAACTTCCGCTGCCACTGCTGCTACTTTCAAACTGGCTGCTGATCGATATTTTGATTGCCTCCTGAGATGAGATGAAGCTGAGGCCCCTTTATAGCCAAGAGCACATTCCTTACGTACGTGGTCTCCCCTTCATCAAGCTCTAACGTATTCGAACAGGACAAATAGGACCAACATTACATATTGCACTGGATGCATGCGAAGGAGATGCATGTTTCGAAATAAAAGAAGAATACATTACAACTAGACAAACTAAGGCCAGCATCATTGTACTGGATAAGTACAAAATATTTTTCTTGCGTTCCGAATACAAGAACAATATGTTATAACTGTTGGGGGGTAATATCATAACATTCCGAAGACATGGAGAGGCTTCGGCCATATTAAGTCACACATCGTCACCGGCCTATATTTCGGATTGCCGGTCTATAAGAAGGAAGCGAGAAGTCTACAGAGGACCCCTCCACCTTTGGCCGAAGATCAAGTGATCGGTGAGGAGTCCTTCCAAGGTCCCCTCCATGTCCGATTGAAGGCCAAGGCATCGGTGAGGAGTCCTTCCGAGGTCTCCTCTGACCAAAAGAGGTCCCTTCCATCTCCAATTGAAGGTCAAGGGGCCGGTGAAGAGCTTCTCCGAAGCCACCTAGACAAGAAGTGTTTCGTGGGTGACAACAACAGCCGCCGAATCCAATGCCCGTTGCTGCCATCGACCCTAGTTCCAGACCGACCCCAAGTTCGGTTACCAATTCAGACTTTGCTCACAGACCTTAACCTCGACCACATATATGGAACCACCTGCCAAAACGAACCCGATCCAGGGATCTCGCCTCTTTTCAAGTTCGAAATAGTCTAACTGGCCCCATGGTGGATAAGGCAGGTATAACCACCACACCCCAAAAATTTTGGTCCCAAATCCCGCCATTGCACTCCCGAACTGGTCAGGATGAACTTGAAATGTCGTCCTTAAATGGCTCCTACCTCTATCTATAAATGGAGGCCCTCAAGAGACCCTCGAGGTACGTATACTATTTTCTTGTGCACACTCTTTTTCTTTGTTTCTTGAAATTTGACTTGAGTGTCGGAAGATCAATATCGGAGACATCTCCAGTCAGAATTTATTTTGCAGATCGCTTCTCAGGAGGATGAATCCCAACTCCAGCCGATCCGAACAAAGTTGGATTTCAACAGTAACAGATTGGTGCTAGAGAAAAGATATTTTGCCCATTTTTGAGAAAGAGCATATCATCCATCATCATACCGCTGCGGAAAGCCTCTTCTAGATGATTCAAGTGATCCGCCACCACTGTCGCTCGCATGGTCGAGGACACCAATGAGAGTCACGTGATGACGTTATGGTTGGCACCCCACCTCAACCATCTTAGCCTGCCCAAGGAGTAAGCCAAGACCAGTTTGCTATACTGGTCGATCAGGTATGGAATTGATAGCAACGGCGATGCCAGTGACAACTAAGTCTAGCACAGGCGGCTCCCCTACAATATCCTCCTCGATCTCCACAGCAAAGCCCGAATCGGGGAAGACAAACTAGGTTGAGTCAATCTCAGAGTCCTGAGTGCAGGAGATGTTCACCTACCCCTCATCTCAGGAAGGACTCCACCCCAAGGTGGTCGCCAGCTGCCATATGGAGGTCCATACGGTCCACAACGGTGACGTGGATCGAAAGTTCTAAGAGATGAACCGTAGGATTGAGGCCCTACAGCATCAGGTTGCGGAGCAGGGTGACCCAGCTGGTTTCCGCATTGATCCACCTTTCATAGAGGGGATCATGTGGGAACCATTACTTATGGGTTTCAAAGCACCTCAATTAGAGGCCTATGATGGGTCTGCAGACCCCATTGACCATTTAGAGAGCTTTAAAGCTCTCATGCTTTTGCACGGTTCCAGTGATGTGATCCTGTGTTGAGCCTTCCCTTTCAAGGAAGGCGGTGCGAGATTGGTACTCCAATTTGAAGCCCAGCTCCATCCATTCTTTCAACCAGATGAGCCAGATGTTCATCACCCACTTCGCCACTAGTAAAAGGTTGCGTCGGCTGTTGGCATCCCTTGTTCATATTAAGTAGAGGAAAGGAGAGTCGATCCAAAAGTACATAATCTGCTTTAACATAGCTATTCTTGAAGTTTGCGACTTGGATCAGTCGATCACCATGACTGCTTTTCAAGGGAGACTCCAAAAGAACTCCCTCTATTTTTTGGAGAAGAAGTATCCGCATGATTTTCGCAGAGATGCTAGAACTAGCAAAAAAGTATGCTCAGATGGATGAGGCTTTCAAAAAGTACAGGACCTCATTTGAAGTTTTAATCGAGGGGACAAGGACCTCAAATTGCCTACGGCCTCAAAAATCAAGATAGGAACCATCTGAGGTTGAGGACCCACCTCGTTGTTGATCCCGGATGCCACTGCAGATCTAAAGACCTAAAAGTCTATCCAGACAGCACACCCGCCTTCGAGACCTTGATCTCCACAAAGGAGGTTTACTAATTACACCCTCTGAATGCTTTGAAAGCTCAAGTCCTCATGGAAATTCGAGAGCAGCTCCCCAAGCCACCAATGAGGAGATCCAAAAATCATGATCCAAGGAAGTATTATCTCTACCACCGTAATCATAATCATGACACTGAAGGCTATATCCAACTCCAAGATGAGATTGAAGAATTTGTTCGAAGAGAAAGTTTATACCACTTCATCTGTAGGATCAAGGAAGGCCCCATGCACCCACCTAGGGCACCTAGGCAAGGGGAGCAACCCCGGTAGGATCGACCTGCAGATAATCAATCGATAGCAGGTATCATCAATGCCATCACTGGGGAGCACCACAATGATGGAACAAGAAACACCTTTGAACCCTCCAAGAACCCATCATATTCATTGAAAAAGATGCTCAAGGAGTTTAGTTCCCACACAATAATGCGGTTGTTATATCTCTTAATATTGCAAATTATGATGTATGCTATATATTAGTTGATAATAAAAATTCAACTGATGTATTATTCTATGATGCTTTCTCCCAAATGAGTATTGACCCTAGTCAGCTAGGCAGACTTGATTCCTGCTTGATAGGCTTCACCGGAGATGTGGGATCGATCAAAGGGGTCATTACACTCACGATGACAGCTGGACAAGCTCCTCGATGATCCACAACTTAAGTTGACTTCCTTGTGGCCCGAGCCCCATCATCCTATAATGCCATTCTCGGATGGCTGGGACTTAATGCACTTCAAGCCATAGTCTCTACCTATTACTTAAAGATGAAGTTTCTGATCGAACACGGGGTTGGCGAAGTCTGGGGAGATTAGACCTTGGCCTAGCAATGCTATACTATCGCACGGTGTGGGCCCTTTCAAAGTGTACCCGATTGATGGACTAGACATCCATAATGAGCTAACTGAAGAATGCGGGGAGTTGTTGGAGGACCTTGAGATGATCCCACTGAACGATGGGAATGAGGAGCACATAGTGCAAATCGGATCAAACTTGAATCAAGTAACGAAGAAACATCTCATTTCCTTTTATAGATGAATATGGATGTGTTTGCCTGGGCCCCAGATGATATGTCGGGCATCAACCCAGTGGTAATGATGCATCAGTTGAGTGCTAAATCAACATATCAGCTCATCAAACAGAAGAAAAAGAGCTTCATCCTTGAGCAGCAGAAGATGATAGCTAAAGAGGTGGACAAACTACTTAAGGCTGGTTTCATCCGAAAAGTGACTTATCCGAAATAGATTGCGAATATGGTTCTAGTGAAAAGATGAATTGCAAATGGCGGATCTGCATCAACTTCACTGATCTTAACAGATCATGCCCGAAGGACAGCTATCCCTCCCCTAGATTGACCAGCTTGCAAAATTTGAGGTGAAGTTTCAACCTTGACCTTTTATTAAAGCCTAGATTTTGGTAGATTTTATCATAGAATGCACTATCCCAAAGGGACGAGAGGAACTCGGGTTATAGCAAGAAGAGACCAAACCTAGTGAGTAGACCTCTCTTGATGAATGAATGGGTACTGGGTAGTGCACGTGGATGGATCATCTAGTTTGTAGGATCAAGACTAGGTTTGTAGCTCTTCAGATCAGAAAGATTTATTACTGAGTATGCCTTACGGTTCAATTTTCCAGCTACTAACAATGAAGCAAAATATGAAGCTCTTATCACTGGACTAAGGATTGCAAAGGAGCTCAGGGTGCTGAAGCTGAGAATCTACATGGACTCATAATTGGTGGGGGGACAAGTAAAAGGAGACTACAAAGCCCAGGAGGAAACATGAAAAAATATCTCCAAAAGGTAAAAAATCTAACCTCGGTGCTAGCTAACTTCAACATTCAACAGGTGCTTTGGCTTGAAAACTTCAGAGCAGACCTGTTGTCCAAATTAGCAACTTCGACACCAAAAGATTTGCCCCATAAAATATTTTTGAAGTTCTAAAGAGGCCCAGCACTGAGGAGCCGGTATTAGTTCTACAAATTGATGATGAATGCTGCTGGATGGACCCTTTTATCCATTTACTACGAGATGGAATGCTGCTCCCAAACTCAAAGGAAGCATGAAAAGCTAAATATCAAGCACCTCATTATATAAACAGCCCTTCTCTCTCCCATTCCTTAAGTGCCTATGCCCCTTCGAGGTTGATTATGGCTTGAGAGAGGTGCACAAAGGTATATGTGGAAACCACCTAGGCGACAAGTCATTAGCTTATAAATTTTCGATAGAAATACTATTGGTCCACAATGCAACAAGACGCAACCAGCTTTGCCTGATGCTATGACCGATGCCAATGGAATGCCAATATCCAGTATCAACTGGCCATTCCACTGGCCTCGATCAGTGCCTTTAGTTGTTTGCATAGTGGGGTATGGACATCCAAGGTCCCTTCCCACAGGCTTCAAATCGAAGGAAGTTTCTACTCATCGCCATCGACTACTTCATAAAATGGGTAGAAGTTGAACCTCTTGCTACTATTACTGAAGCCAAGGTGAAAGACTTTGTCTGAAAATCCATCATATGTCATTTCGATCTTCCACAAGTGCTGATCATAGATAATGGCCGCCAATTCTCTGGCTCCAAGTTTGGCAAGTTCTGTTAGTGCTTTGGGATTTCTTACCACTTCACATCAGTAGGACATCCTCAAGCTATTGGAGAAGTCGAGGTAACCAACCACCCCTTTTGCAGGGATTAATGACTAGGTTGGATTAACGACTAGGTTGGATTGAGCCAAGGGGTTCTAGGTGGATGAACTGTATAAGGTACTTTGTGCCTACTGTACCACTCAAAAATATCTATATGAGAAATCCCCTTCAATCTCTCCTTCAGATTGGAGGTGGTCATCTTAGTAGAGATTGGAGGTGGTCAAAAATTATAATGATCAAAGCAATACTAGACAATTTCGAGTAAACCTAGATCTACTCGAGGAAGTCCGGGAGAGGCACGGGTTTGGATAGCGGCTTATCAACAAAGAGTGGTACGGTACTATAACTCCCATGCCCAAGACAAAGACTTTAAGGTCGGTGATCTGGTCTTACGTCATACCAATGTGTCACAGCCTACAAAGCAAAGAAAGCTGTCTCCAAGCTGGGAAGGCCCCTAACAAGTGGAAGAAGTCATCTGACCCAGAACCTACCCTCTGAAACAACTAGATGGGACCCCTCTACCTCAGCCATGAAACTCAAAAAACCTCCCAATATACTATCAATAATGTAATATGGTTATTCGTTCAATAAAATAATTCCTTTTTAAACATCATCGCCTTTCAAAATTCACAGAATGAAGACCTCGATGGCTAGGAAGTAAGGACTAACCTATAAGGACCATGAGGTTCACCCCTCACTTTTCAGCAGGCAAAGCTGGTGAAGATCCTAGTCATACAAGAAATGGAGGCTAACCTATAAAGACCCCTGATGCTTGCCTACCCAACAGGATGATCCGCATGGGTTGAAGATCTCGATGACTAAAAAGCAAAGGCTAACTTGTGAGGACCCCTGGAGGTTCTTCACATTCTATAGAACAGAGCCAATGAAGACTTTAGTCACATGAGAGGCAAAGCATAACCTAAAAGAATCTTTAGAGGGCTAACCTGTGAAGACCCTCAAAGCCCGCTAATCTGAGCTTTGAGAAAAAGCTAAGGCTAACTAATAAGGACCTTCCTTCAGAGCTCACCAACCTCAATAGAATGACTTATGCTAATTAAAGACCTAGGCGACTAAGAAGCGAAGGCTAACCTGTGAGGACTTCTAGAGGCTCTTCGCTTTCTAGTGAACAGTGCCAATAAAGATCTTAGTCGCATGAGAAGTGAAGGATAACCTAAAAGGACCTTCGGAGAGCTAACCTATGAGGATCCTCGAAGCCCATCGAATCTAGATATGCAAAGAGACGAGAGCTAAACCCTAGGACTCTTAGAATGAAATCAAAGATGAGAGTTAACCCATAGGATTTCTCGGAGCTAAAGCTAAAGATCTTCGCAAGCCCCCTCAACACAAAGTCTAAATGCGCCTAACTTCTAATTGGGTTAGGTCAAGAAGACTGAAGTACAAACATAGGTGAAATAAAAGCCTTCAAATTAAAACAATTCATTAATTGATTGGTCTAATTATAGAAGTCACAAAAGATAAGCAACCATATAAAAAGGAGTACAACTAATTACAAAGAGAGTTCACCTGCAACTGATGGAGCTTCAACACTATGCGAACTAGCATTTTCGATCTCGAGAATTTTAAGAAGACTGGCATCCACCATGGAAAGTTGGGTGACCAGAGCTTTGCATTCCCTTAAGCCAGCTTTAAAAGCCAGAATGGATATGCTAGCAATACGAATGGCTGCCTCAGATTGAGCAGCCCTAAGCAGGGTCTCTTATTTTGAGCTTGCTTTTTGGCAAACTTTCTCCTCCCTCGCTTTCTGCCAACTTGATATAAAGATCTACTGCCCTCGACTTCTCCTCATTTCAGGACTATAGAAGAAAGCCGTTAGCCCTCCGAACCAAAGCGAGTTTAGTGAATATCGACTATTCTTTCTTATTGATTGATCGAGATCATCAATTATGCTGTTCGTCGAACGAAGTTCTTCCTAAAGCAAACCATCTTAGTAGTCGAGCTCCATCCTGCCTCACTTGCAATCTTCATGAACCTATCACATCTTTTTGTTAGCTTGCATTTTGCTGTGTGATAATCCTTATGAACTTGCACGGAACATGCCCCCTAGTGATTTACTTCAATCGAAGCCTTATTGTACTCTTTTCCATCCTCAAAAGCTTTTGCTTCACTCTAGCTGCCTCGTTCTCGGCTTTCTTAATCCCTCTTTTAAGGAATTCGACTTGGGGTTTTGATAGGCAAGGCCATGATTACAGGTGGAGGTTCAGAATGACGGCTTCCACAACACTGGCATCATTCGAACTAAAATGAACATGTCATAATAATTATAAATTGAAGAAAGACACAAAGATAAAAACCATTTTCTTCATTAATATAGGGTGTTCATTACATCGATAGGAAAACAAACAAAAGAAATACCTATGTCAAAACTTTACAACCTCGGCCTGAGGAGGTTCTGAGGAAGGAGGCTCGACATCCACAAACTCTAGTTGAGGAAGTGCTTCATTGATGAGAGGCTCGATGCTTGTAGGCTCCAATCGAGGAAGACCTTTGTCGACATTCATTGATCTAGCCTGCGAAGGAATTTCGACCACTGGCTCCGATTGTGCTCCTTTGTCATCAACGATAGCGGCAGCCTGCTCCCCCTCCTCTAGCCCATCCTCTTTCAGGAAGGATAGGTCGAGGTCCATGTATTGGGCCACTACCTTCTCTCGAGCCACATCTTGCCCCAAGTAGTAGGCCTCCATGGAGAACTCTATCTTCTCCTTAGAGAAGATAGAGGAGGATCAGAAGACCTCGACTGTCAAACGACCAGCCTCGGCAAGCTTGTCTTCCCTTGGCTAGGAGATCAGTCTCCACCTTCTGTCGTGCCGCCTCAGCCTTCTGCTACATGGATTCGACCTCTGATAATGCCCGCTGCAGTCGTTGCTTTGTAGATTTTGGCATCATTCCTTAGTGCTTCAGCCACAGTCTTGGCTGACTTGGCTAACCTTCTAGTTGCTTCAGCCATGGCAAGGTTAGCCTCAAGCTTCTTCACCGCCTCCCTAGGGTGTTTCGCTTCTACCTTAGCCTCTTTGGCCTTGGCGAGTGAAGCCTCAGATTCTAGGTGAGCATTCGAAGCCTCAATCTGAGCTACCTTCAACTTGCTGTTGAAGATAGCAAGGTAGTGCCCAACCTACAAAAGGTGACTGAGCCTATAACTTCAGAGAGAAGAAGAGAAAAGGTAGAGAAAAGAGGAAAAATAGTAAACCCCCCTGAGTGAAGGCCATGACCGTGTCCCTTGTCTGGGTATTCTGGGCCATCTCCTCCAACTGATTTGTATCAACTGGGAGGAGGAAGCTCCGGAGCTACTTGCATGCCACTTTGTGGTCCCAGAAGGCAGAGCTCAAAGTAGCAGTGATAAGGCCCTTCGACCCCTGAAGGGGGAGTAGGGCCGACTCTGAGTCGCTTGCTTCAAATCACGGGGGCGAGGCTGAAGCTCAAGAGATGACAGGAGCTATAGTAGGTAAGGAGGTGGCTGACTCTTGGAGCTTGATGGTGATCGGCTTAGATGCCTAGGTCGCCAGTGCCTGAGCTTGCATTGTGGTAAGCTGGGTTGATGGTGCTTGAGTTGACATCGAGAAGACCTGAGCCACCACCACCACCAAAGCAAGATTGAGTTTGGTAGGTTGCTTTGGAGGAGTTGGAGGAACTAATCGAGACTTCTTCTGCCCAACAGCTCTAGTGTCGGAGGTCGAACTCTGGGCCTTTCGTTCTTCATGCCCATTTTCTTCATCGTTTTGCTTTCCTCGAATTTTATCTCTGCACCAAATCAAAATAAATCAAGAAACACGAGTTTAGTACAGACAGAAGAAATGGATCATTGAATTCGACCCTTATCTTGAGGATGGACTGGATTGAGGCCGATATTGAAGAGAGTCTGCTCTAATAACAACACAACCAACTCTGGGATCTTATCCCCACCTAATGATTTGAAGTACTCCTTATCCTCATCACTTATTTGGGGGCTTGGAGGTTAGACTCCTTAGGTCAGCCCTAGCTGGCAAAACCCCAGTCCTTCATATCGGAATAGGTAACATATAAGAAGCACTTCTTCCAACCATGAATGGAAGGAGTACCCCAGATGAAAGCCCAAATCCCCCTCTAAGGGAAGACATACCACCACTCCTCATGGGGATGCCTCTTGAAGGTATAAAAGGCACAAAATAGGTCAATGGAAGGCTGAATCCCCTCTAAGAAATAGGCAACTAGGAACCCTATTATGAAATGAAAGAAGTTCAGAACTATCGAACCCAAGCTATGCCAGAAATAAGGAAAATCTCAACTACAAAAGGGGGAAGGGAAGCCTAAGACCAACTTGGAATGATTCCTCATATAGAGCCAGCCGACTTGATAGGGGATTGTAGATCCTACAAGAGGGACCCAGAATCTCTAAGTCAAAGCCAGAAGGGACACAATATTAAGCCCTAATCAAACTAAGGTCATTTGACTTCAAAATCAAGAAGTACTTTTTGGGTACAAAACTTTATCTATGGGTTCAAGTAAGGTCAAAGGACTATCTGACTCACCCATGGAGGAACCAGAAGGTTCCTGCAACACTATTCTCTTTTCTACCCTCTCCATCTCAACCAAGAACAATAGGGGGAAGGAAGAAATTAAGGAAAGAAAAGGACGTAGAAAAAGAGAAAGGAATGCTGGAGAAAAAGAGAGTGCCAAAAGGGAGCCCTAATCTACTAACAAAGCTTCAAGTTCTTCGAAAGGCTCCAAACTCCTCCAAAAAACTCCTAGGAAGAAGAAGGCTTGAGAGAGAACTGTGTTGGAATTCGGGGTTTGGTGCATGCATATGTGTTTAAAATTTTATTTCTAAACACCACAGTGAAGAATAAGGTTAAATATTTTAATCTGAATATTGCATGCATAAGAACATAAACCACATGGATCTATTTCATATGCTGAAATTGATATATGCTGAAATTCAAATTGTGATCAAATCACATACCTGTTTCGCAATCTCTTTCTTCAAAACTAGATCTGAAAAAGATGAAGCTCTCTATTAGTCGCACAAGTATCCAATCTCTACGAGTATCCACTCGAAATCAGCCTGGAACAGTCCTATATAATCTGAATTTTGATTCTCCAAAATTCAGCCTGCTGAATCTGAACGAAGCCTGGATCGCGATCAACACTTGATCTTTCTCTTTGATCTTCTTTTCTCCTCTTCTCTAGAGTTTCTTCTTGCTATGTGCTGCTACCAGATGCTAGAAACCAATAAGAAAGAGGCACCCAAACTTCTTTGGGCATGAAACTCCTTGGGATGCGCATCCTAAGGAAGGGGTGTATAGAACACCCAAGAGAAGAGAAAGGAAGAGGAAGAGAGGACGTAGAGAGAGCCTTTGGATGTGAAGGGCTGCTGATTTTGATGCTCTAGGGACCTTAGAGGAGGTCTCTTTAAATAGGCATAAGGATTGAATCCTATTCAATCTCATAATACAAGTCCTACTTGCATTAAGATTCTTATTAACTTATCTAACCTATATTAGGAAGCCCATTAGGCGTCAACTATTAGAGCCCTTGCACCCATAATTAGACACCCTCTTTTACACCCAAGATACACCCCATATGAAAGCCAAAGGCCCTCTAATTAATGAACACGTCCAAATTGATCAAATCAAAATAGCGCCCCATAATAACTATCAAGG
>KE505067.1:410442-429179 GCA_000441515.1 Elaeis oleifera | reverse complement strand
TCCGTGGCTCTAATACCACTATTGAATTTTGGGTTTGGTGCATATATATGTGTTTCAAAATTTTTATTTTTAAACACTATAGTAGAAATAAGATTAAAATATTTTTAATCTAAATTTTGTATGTATAAAATATAAAACCATATAGATCTATTTCATATACTGAAATTGATATATGCTGAAATTCAGATTGTTATCAAATCACATGCCTGTTTCGCAATCTCTTTATTCAAAACTGGATCTGAAAGAGATGAGGCTCTCTGTTAGCCACACAAATGTCTGACCCCTATGAGTATCCATTCAGGATCAGCCTGGAATAGCCCTCTATAATCTAAATTTTGATTCTCCAAAATTCAGCCTGCTGAATTTGAATGAAGCCTGGATCGCGATCAACACTTGATCTTTCTCCTTGATCTTCTTTTCTCCTCTTCTCTAGAGTTTCTTTTGCTATGTGCTGCTACCAGATGCTAGAAACCAGCAAGAAAGAGGCATCGAGACTCCTCTGGGCATGAAACTCCTTGGGACATGCATCCCAAGGAAGGGTGTATAGAATACCCAAGAGAAGAGAAAGGGAGAGGAAGAGAGGGTGTGGGAGAGCTTTTAGGTGTGAGGGCTGCTGGTTTTGATGCTCTAGAGATCTTAAGGGAGGTCCCTTTAAATAGGCATAAGGATTGAATCCTATTCCATCTCATAATACAAGTCCTACTTGTATTAGGATTCCTATTAACTTAAGTTATCCAACTTACATTAGGAAGCCCATTAGGTGCCAACTATTGGAGCCCTTGCACCCATAATTCGACACCATCTTTTTCATCCAAGAGACACCCCATATGAAACTAAAGGCCCTCTAATTAATGGATATACCCAAATTGATCAAATCAAAGTGGCGCCCATAATAACTATTAAGGAGATTTATAAGGGACTTGCACCCTTAATTTATATGACCCATCACCTTAGACACCCAACAATTGGAGTCTCATGAATCTTATTCATGTAAGTTATTAGTAGATAATTAAGTTAGAATTATCTTATCAAATAAGTAATCCCAACGAAAAGAATAATTGAGTCCAATCATGTGCTAGCAAGGTTATCATGAACCCAATGGGTTTCTCTAAATCCAATTGACACTTCATAAGCTCAATTTCTTATTTTAGACCTAATTCTTTGTTGTGTGACTCTATAAGATTTATTCTATCTGGTAGTGAGATATACAATGATCTTTATCATTATATTATTGAAACTCTTTTCAATGGGTCAGAACAATTTCGTTCTAACTCAACAAGGATTGTCGATCCGGAACAATCCAAGTGAGCTTTCACAATCTACCTGTGATATCTAGCAGTATGTAGTGACAACCCAATAGAACTGTAATGAACCTCTAGATGTAGTTAACATGTGATTTAGTCCTTCTATCGTTAGTTCTGACTAGATGGCAGGTCATGGATAAATCGTCAAACCTCAACATCGGTCATATAATAGATTGATTAGCTCAAGTCCAGTTATGACTTCTATAAAAACTCTTTTCCATCAATCATACTGTTGTGGCCACAGATTCTTAAACTTAGTCTCTCAAATCTCATAGGACTACTCCTCTCTATCAAGGTCGATAGATCCTATTTTGATGCACACCCCACTCCTACAGTGGACCAACTGTCGCCAACATCCACTACAAGGGCTTATTGAGACCTATGTTTATGTATCAATCAAACTCCAGTAGCCTGATTGTGAGTAGTAGTACCATCTCAAGTCAAAAGACCAGTCACACAACTACAGCATCGAGACAATCACTGACGATTGAATAGAAATCTAAGTGATCTCTCGTATGGTCACGTTCAGTGCCAGTTGCTCTCTAACAATCACCCGCACTTGTCGCCCTATGTCTCTAAATAGTAGATTAGAGATCCATCTATCCCGAAGGAAGCGATTTGTATGTTAGTCTATCCGGATCTATCATCACCCTCATGATGATCTTATGATCGGGAGTCTTTAGGAATTAATATATGTCTTTAATTCTCAACACTTTGAGAATATGTATCAAAACTAATTTCATGAATAATTTAATGACACATTATACTTGAATAAAAAAGAACTTGTCTCTTTTATTGATCATATCAATGTATTAAGTATAAATTTGTGCTCTAGATATATCACAATGTATCAGCCATATTGGCTTCTAAGACATACATCTAACAAACTGCAGCCCAGGAAAGCAGTGAAATAAAAGAAGAAGAAGAAGCCAGGAACTTCCTATTTAGATAGGCGTCAAAGACAGTTTCCAACCTCCTACAAATTCAAATCAAGTCGCTGGAAAGATGCCATGTGGCAAAGATGAATCGACCCAAATGATTTCATCAGATGACACATTAATTACCATGTCTCTGAAATCGTGCATGATGCCTCGAATCCTGCCTAACCATCATCAAACTGCCGAATGATAGCCTTTCATTTGGCACCATTCTGCAAAGTCCACCAACTCTCTGAAGCGATGGTTCGAAGCCCGATAAATATATCTTCCCAATGAACAAGTAGACAACGTGTCTTCGGAATGATCGCCATAGATAGCACTCCCAATGTTTAGCTCTGGTTTAAACTAAGGAGTGGGGGCATATGTTGGGGATAATATCGTAAATTCAATCTGAAGACACATGGAGACTTTGGCCATATTAAGTCACACATCATCATCGACCTACACTTTGGATTGCCGATCTATAAGAAGAAAGCGAGAAGTCTACAGAGGTCCCCTCCACCTTTGGCTGAAGATCAAGGGACCGGTGAGGAATCCTTATGAGGTCCCTTCTAACTAGAAGAGGTCCCCTTTATCTCTGGTTGAAGGCCAAGGGACTAGTGAGGAGTTCTTTTGAGGTCCCCTCTGACCAGAAGAGGTCCCCTCCATCTCCGATTGAAGGTCAAAAGGCCGGTGAAGAGCTTCTCCGAAGCCACCTGGACAAGAAGTGTTCCGTGGGTGACAACAACAGCCACCAAATCCAATGCCCGTCACTAAACCCCCCATCAGCTACTAATCCCCATGTCAGCCATCGAGCCCAATTCCTGATCGACCCCAAGTTTAGCTACCAATTCAAGCTTTGCTCCCCGACCTTAACCTCGACCACATATAGAGAACCACCCACCAAAATGAACCCGATCTAGGGATCCTGCCTCTTTTCAAATTCGAAATAGTCCAACTGGCCCTGTAGTGGATAAGGCAAGTAGGTGGATAAGGCAGGTATAACCACCACACCTCAAAAATTCTGGCCCCAAATCCTGCCATTGCGCATCCGAATCGGTCAGGATGAACCTAAAATGTTGCCCTTAAATGGCTTCCACCTCTATCTATAAATGGAGGCCCCAAGGAATCCTTTAGGTACGTACACTATTCTCTTATATATGCTTTTTTTCTCTATTTTCTGAAATCTGATTTAAACGTCGGAGGGTCTCCACTGGAGTCATCTCCGGTTCGGACTTTTTTTTTTTCAGCTCCTATCGATCCGAGCAAAAGTCGGATTTCAACGGTAACAATAACCAAAGCAAGTAAAACAGATAGCCATGTATTAGATGCCTCATAAAGGTTTTTCAGGTGTTCAAAATGCAAGAAGAAAAAACTATAACCAACAAAATAAAACCAGCATAATTGTACAGGATGTGTAAAGATGTTTCATGTGTTCCAGAAAAAAAGTATTATGAATGGCGGATCCAATGGGTGCAGGTCAGGGCCTCTACCCTCCCATGATTTGAAAATTTTCGTTTATTAACTTAACCATTTCCATATGCCCCCAACCCCTCTGTTCCACTTGTAATTATCTCAATCTTTTGAGTTGTTTGTTATCTATTTCCTAGTCTGCCATGATAGGCATCTTAATATGATAAGGAGTCTATTCTATCATGAGTAATTATGTTAATTTCACGAGGAGCCAATTATTTGTTTCGTGCTCTGCTTTTAATTCCAATTAAAATATACGATAATAAGAGAGATCACATTGGGCCTGGGCTCAATAGTAGAAATTAGGCCCCATGTTTATGCCCAGCACAATCCAGCTCAACCTCTATGGTTTTGTCCAAACCCAACCCAATCCTGAGAGGTCAATACCAAATGCACCCAACAAACCCGATATTAATATATTCAATAACATATAATATAATATTTATTATTATAATATATAATTAGTTAATATAATTAACATAAAATATATGTATATGTTTGGTATCCCTTCATCACCGATTTTATGTAAATATTTTTTTTCTTTGAATGGAAAGATTAACTTTTACTATGGATACCTCTTCCATGGTTGCACGTCATTTTTTTCTTTTTCTATCAAAATCTCTGATGTTGTTTGGTTGTGCAATCGCTGGATCGGAGGCTTCAGCATGTGTTTAGTTCTTTCGACGGATATATCTTTCAGGTGAGTAGGCCACCCTTGAAAATCTTAGATTTGGACTTCGGTGCGCATCATCAGGCGAACCTTTTAGGAGTTAGGCTCCCTAAAAATTGTAGATATGGACTTTAGCGCACATCTAATCTCCATCTTTGGGCGAACCTTTTAGGAGTCAGGCTCTCATAGGAAATCATAGACGTAGACTTTGGCATGCATGCGATCTCCATCTTAAGGCAAACTTTTTAGGAATTAGGCTCTCTTGGAAAATCATAAGCGTGGACTTTGGCACGCATATGATCTCCATCTTCAGACGAATCTTTTAGAAGTTGGGCTCTTATAGGAAATCATAGACTTGGACTTCGGTGCACATTTGATCTCCATCTTCGAACGAACCTTTTAGGAGTTAGGCTCCAATAGAAAATCATAGACTTGGACTTCAGCACGCATCTGATCTCCATTTTCGGGCAAAGCTTTTAGGAGTTAGGCTCCTCTAGGAAATCGTAGACTTGGGCTTTGGCACGCACCTGGTCTCCATCTTCGAGCAAACTTTTTAGGAGTTATGCTCCCTTAGGAAATCGTAGATATGGACTTTGGCATGCATCCAATCTCTATCTTCACTTTTCATTTGTGTTTTTTGTGGTTGTCCCAATGTCATCGTGAGAGCTTCCTTTGAGATGCCACTTGATTGTAAAACCGAAGTGACTTATGGCTCCCCCTTGTCAGGTTATCTTCAGCCGAGGGGTCACATGACATCTCTGACATCGCTTTGGTGACAGGTCCCAGTTCCTTCAGAACTTACAATTGGATTTTCCTATAGGAGGAATAGTATTATCAAAGATGAGGATGCGTGGAATGGTTTACTTATCGACGATGTATCCGAGGTCTTTTGGAGTGTCGGGCTTGTAGGAGCCAGCTGTTGCAAAGAGTTGCTGTTAATAAATACTTAAATTAAGTCATTAGAGGCACTAAATATTATAATACTTGATGTTATTTATTAAAATTTGATGCTCCCTGATCTTATTTGCAGGTAATAAGGAGTTTGAGTCAAACAATTCAAATTGGATTCAAATTGGCTCAGATTTGAATGAACCAAGCAACCAACTCAAGAGTCATGATGATCAAATGAGATGTTGCATCAGACGGAGATCCACAGACATGCGGCTGAGAAGACGAGCTAACGTGGAAGCTAATTGCAGATGTTGGTTATGGATTGGGGATGCACTTGGTATAAGAATAAAAAAAAGATTTTTTTGGAAAAATAGATACGGACCAGTGGCATGACATTAAAAGCTATGGGACCCATAGAGTATTTAAAAAAGGGTGGTGCATGGGCGTTGGCTATGGCTGGTTGCTATACATGGAAGGATCAATAGGATGGAAACCATATGATTGTGGGCCACCGCTATACATGTAAAATGGTAGGGCCACTAAAATTAAATGCTTGGGTGTTGGGCTTTGGTGAGTTGCTGGCATACGAGTGGTTGAACATGGGTCTCAGAAGCATCAAGTGGCTGTGAGTGGGTGTGCGTGACATGGCGTTGCAAACAAAGAAACAAGAACGATGAGAAGCGTAGATGTGGGATTAAGAAGAAATTATCTTAGATAAATCCTACATAGGCGGCCTCAAAATCTAAAAGAAGCCCCTTGCTGCTCCCTTTGGGATCATTCTCAACTCTCCACGCCTCCATCTCTCTCCAAGCTGGCCCTCTCCCTCTCTCTTTCTTCTTCTTCTCCAAGCTGCCCACCCCTTTCTTTTCTCCATCAACCCTGAGCCTTTACTTACGTCCTCCTTCCAACCGCTGCCCTGGTGTCTCCTCAGTCCCAGGATATCAACAAGAAGAAGCTCCATGGCTGGTTAGTTCTCTACTTTCTCAGAAAATCACTGAAATGCTTGTAATGGTAGTGTCTTTCTTTCTTTATCTTTTATATTTTCTTCTTTATATACAATAAAAGACTTATCTTATGTTTTCTTATCTATGGATATCTTTTATTTACTTTGCATAAGATCTTAGTTTAGAATAGCCTATAACTCTTGGGATGAGCCGTGATCTAAGGATACGGTTCATGTTCTTGAGATAGTCTATTTCTAAACATGATTTCTTTTATATACGCAATCTTGACTAGCTTATACTCTAAAAAGACAGACCATGATCCAACGAATACGGATCGTGCTCTCCCCAAATAGGCTATATCTTTGTTGGTTATATATTAAATATTTACATATTAGAAGGGTACTAACTGTCTTACAAGAAATCAGTTAAAATCTTGAGATACTTCTTTCAATACTTAAATCAATCCTTTATTAGTGCTCTAGTTTACTTTGCTATTATTCATTCATAATCTTCTAATCAATTAATTAGCATATTAATCTTTCTTTAATCTATTACTCGAATGTAATTTAGCCCACGATCCTTATGGATACGAACTTCACTTGCACTATCTACATAGCAGTAAATTAGTGATTAATTTGACCACCTACGACAACGATCAAATTTTGGTACCGTTGTCGGAAATCGTTGGCACAATTACTTCAAGTCTAAAAAAAAATTAAAAAAAATTTACTGCTTTATTTTATTGCATAATTACTTTATATGCTTGACTGTCTTATTTGTTTTACTGCTTCATATTATTTGTTGATTATTTTCTTCTTTTGCACTCTTGCTTTTCATACTTTATTTTACTGATTAGTAACTTACCTTTTATTGCTAGTTAAATTACTTTAATTGCTTAATTATCTTCTATTTATTTTTTTTAAATTTTATCTTTTATATCTAGTTGACTTGAGTATTTGAATCTAATTCAAACTTTCTTTTTCTAAATACAAATTCAAAAAAAAAGGACATTAACATATCACAACAAGTTTACTAATATGGAGAAACAAAATTAAATTTTAAAAACTTTCCGCTTGTGATTGGGCATCCTGCTTTGTTTGCATTGTATATTTCCATAAAATACTTTAAGGGCACAATCTATTAACTAAAATAAGGTGAGGACTTGATCATCCTTTTTAGCCCACAAACCACAACCTTCATCTTGCATACCCAAGCCTAGCATAAAATCAATTAGACATCGATCCTAGGATACTCGAGCTCAATAGGATAAGTACACCTAAGAGTTGGATCAAAGTTGACTCAATTATTGAATTGGTATCTAAAAAAATGGTTCATAAATTATATTTCGAAGAAAGATGGTTCTCTAATTAGGACCATTGCTTATGCATGGAGAGCCTCCCATCGATCTTATATTTACCTGACCAATTTAGTGAATTGGTTCGAACTTGGAGTACTTAAAGGTTGACTTGATAGTTAGAAGCTGTCTAGACCTAGGATAACCCTAAGTAGAGTTTATTATGTTTATAACTTGCTTGTTAACAAATTTAAATCTAATTAAAGCACTTTTCTCTATCTTTCTTAGAGCTAGGATCTTCTAGGATCTTTATCTTTAGAATTCTTCTTCTTCTCTTCTCCTCCTTCTTTGTAATATATATATATATAGAGAGAGAGAGAGAGATAGAAAGAGAGAGACTGGGGTTTGCTCTAGAATTGTGGTGTATGTTTGGTCATAGATCACTACAACCACAATTACGATCCTTAGACCCTGAGATTGAGAGAACCATTAGAGTAACCTGAGTTAGGACTATGGATCCACACCAGGAGACTGATCTACTATGCCAATTGAAGGAGTACTTTACTCTTTTAACCTACACCTACTCCCCATGCATACAAGTGCCCCTAGTAGAGGCCGTATAGTATGAAATCAAGTCCAGCATTATTCAAATGCTCCCATCTTTCTATGGACTTGCAAATGAGGACCCATACAAACATCTAGATGACTTCCTAAAAATTTGCTCAACTGTTAAAATTCAGAATTTCTGTAATGATGCTCTTTCGCTGAAATTGTTCTCATTTTCATTAAAGGACAAAGCCAAATATTGGCCGAACTCCTTAGATACAATAACGATTTCGATTTGGGACCAACTTCAGAGGAAATTCCTCAAAAAGTATTTCCCAATAAAAAAATTAACCAAATTTGAAAAGTAATAACTAATTTTTCTAGATGAATGGAGAAATATTTTATGAGACTTGGGAGAGGTTCAAGGAACTGATCAGGAAGTGCCCACACCATGTTGTATCCAAGTGGCAACTGATCTAGTATTTCTATGATGGCCTATTAGAGAAGCACCGATAAATGATTGATGCCTCATGTGGTCAGATCTTAGAAGCACCGATAAATGATTGATGCCTCATGTGGTCAGATCTTCATGCTAAAAAATGAGCATGAAGCTTGATTGCTCTTTGAAATATTGAGTGAGAATTCATTGCACCATATGTCTACTACCAAGAGAGACCCTCCCATATCCGGACCCAAACACGATGGGATTTACGAAGTTAGAAGCTCAATCGACATCCATTGTAAAACATATGAATTATCCTAAAAACTTGACCAACTATTGCAGGTCGGACCTATCAGTACTCCAGCTATACCTATACGAGATGTTTGTTCCATCTGTTTGAGTCCTACATATACTGTTATTGAGTGTCTAGATGCACCCCAATATCTTGAGTTCGTACATGAACAGATAAATCAAGCACAGACTTAGAATAATTTTAGACTTGGACATAACCCATATTCCAATACCTATAATTCAGGTTGGAGAGACCATCCAAAATTTTTTTAGGCCCAATAACCTACTGCAAGGCCCCGATTTCAATATCTAGTTATCTCGAGGGAGCCTATAAACCAGCTCCATACCTACAGTACGCATAGAATATGCAATCTTCTCTAAACACCGTTGATCAGTGCATTAAATGTGACATAAAAAAATATTAATATTTTATTATTAATTTTATTATTTAATATTTGATATTTTTATATTTTTTAAAATATTTAATTATAAAAATTTTATCACAAATCAATAAGCAACGATTTTTCAATTTGTACGAATGAAGTTTGAGTTCAAATTCAAATTAGGAAGATATATAGATGTACGATAAAATTTAATAATAAAAAAATTATTTACATGAGACCCGTAGCTCTTGAGAGAGAGGGGGGGGGGGGGCGGGTGTCCTCGTGAAAATGAGAATTATAGCTTGGGACCCACGGTTTTTTTTGGTCGGCGTTTGAGTGCATGGCTCACAAGTTCCTTCCAGCGGCTCATCTCTGGCGCGGTCCACAAGGAGCATATAACGCGGCTGAGGACCAGCGCGACTCTTTGGAAGGGACACGGCCTGGGGCTTCACGTGGTTCAAATCCGAGCGCTTGGATGCGATTGGGCGCGGGAGATCACAGTGGGCGCGTGGGATTCAAACGAGATTGGGAATGGCTTGGCGCGCGAGAACGTGGGCTGGTGGGTCCTTGGGTGTGGGAACTCACAGTGGGAGGCGTGATTTGAATTCACGCCGCCAACGAACACGTGGAGAGGCCAGCGAGCGAGACACGGTGTGGACGCAGAACCAAGGACTGAGACGCGACCTGTGACGCGACGAGCACAGCACAGCTAAGATTTAAATAAATTTTTATTAAATAATATTAATTTTTTATAAATTAATATATTTTTAATTATTATAAAATATTATAAATCATAAAACATCATTTCAAATGATATTTATTTAATAAAAATATTTTTTAAATAATATTTTTTTGCTCCACATCTCCATCTCCCGTGGAATCAAAAATCAAACTTCGCTCCACGTCATCTGCTCTCCATCTCCAATAAAATAAAATTAAAAAAAATCAAAAAATCATTTCAAATGATATCTTCAAACTAACTCACGTTTTCTAAAACGTCATTTGAAATGACGTTTACGAAAATAATATTTATTATTAATTTTAAATAAATTATGAAAATAATCCACCACCGTTTCTGTTAAATTTAATTTTTTACTGATTTACTGTTAATTTTAAATAATTATAAAATAATATTTGATTTTTACTGATTTATTGTTAATTTTAAATAATTTACGAAATAATGTTCTTCAAAAAATATTTATGAAGATCGAAAGAAAATCGTCCGGGCGACTTTAGGAGCCCTCATGCCATATGGGAGTGCTGAATCACTCAGAAAAATTGGATCATCCAGAACAATCGTGGTGCGGAAGGAGAGTCGCTGTATCAAAGGGCGACTCATAAAGCCTTATGAACACCCTCCACCTCTCATCCTTCGGTCGGATCCGATCGTCCTCCGGTTTGATCCTCCAACTCTCATCCTTTGGTCAGATCCGGATCCTTCCAACTCATCCTCCGATCGAATCCGATTATCCTCCGATCGGATCCTCCCAGCTCTCATCTTCCGATCGAATCCGGATCCTCCTAGCTCTCATCCTCCGGTCGAATCCTCCCAGCTCTTATCCTCCGATTGGATCCGATCGTCCTCCAATCAGATCTGGATCCTCCCAGCTCTCATCTTCCAGTCGGATCTGGATCCTCCCAGCTCTCATCCTCTGATCAGATCCGGTCATCCTCCGATTGGATCCTCCCAGCTCTTATCCTCTGGTCGGATTCGAATCCTCCCAGATCTCATCTTCCGATCGGATCCAGATCCTCCCAACTCTCATCCTCTGGTCGGATCTAGATCCTTCCAGTTCTCATCTTCCGATCGGATCCGATCATCCTCCTTTAGTCGGATCCTCCTAGCTCTCATCCTCCTCTAGTCGGATATGATCGGAGGTCGTGGTTCGATGATCAGATGTGATCAGATAGAAACGCACTACTATAGTAGGGAGGAGATGATCTCCAAGCCATCATCATGGATGTGCACTAATGTGAATGGATGCCTATGACCTAATTCTACCTCTAAACCCTAAACTCTAAACCCTAAATTGGATCGCTAATGTCCAACCAGCATCGTTCTGATGTGCACTTATGCTTGCATGTTGCAGGCACCTAGCACTCAGACATTGTGACCTGACCTAAAGTTCCCGTGATCTACCTGTGACTTGCTTGGCACCCGGATACTGTGACCTGACCTAAAGTTTCATGATCTGACCTAAAGTTCTCATGATCCAACAGGACTGAGCCACCCGTGACCCAACAGGAGAGCCAGGATATAGGCGCCTTGCATCTGGGATGTAGGCACCTACATCCCAGATGTAGGCGCCTACATCTAGATTGTAGGCGCCTACAATGAAGATGTAGGCGCCTACATCTGGGTTGTAGGCGCCTACATTCCATTGGGTTGTTTCGATTTTTAAGGAGGCTTGTTCCACGATTTTTATATATTTCCAAATCGAATTAGTTCGGATCCACTCCTTCATCTGCTTCCCTTCCATTCCTCTCAGAATCTCTAGCTCTCATCTTCGCAACCATCTCCACTCGAAAAATCTCTTTCTGCTAAAAACCTCCTTCCATCTCCTTCTCTCTATCTCCTTCTCGGAGCAACCTCCTTCCATCTCCTTCTCTCCATCTCCTTCTCGGCCAATGGCTCCGAAGATGCGTCTTCCCCAACACCAAAGAGCAAGCAGAAGTGAAGAAAGCAGAAGCGGAGAAGAAAGCAGAAGGAGAAGGGAAAAGAAGCAAGTGAAGCACCATCACTTCCTCCTTCAAGATCTCTTCCTCTGAGAACTCTTCTTTCAAGATCACCTCCTACGAGAACTCCAGTAAGTGATAAAATATTTTTTCAGCCGTATTATTGATATGAACTTTTTAGATTTAGAGGGATTTAAGATTTCAAACTTAATTAGAGCCATGGGATGATAATTTATCTGCACTGCTGAAGCCCCGATATTTATGAAGTTAGTTAGGAATTTTATGAGAATATTTCATTTGAAGAACGTACTGTATCATCTTCAGTGAAGGAAAAAAATTATTTGGATGATGAAATACTAGGAGAATTTTAAAACTTTCAACCATAGGTGAGCTGCAGGATAGTAGAAAAGATAGAATTACAAGAGTCGAAACTGTTATTGGGGTAGAGGATCATGGTCAGTTCCAGAGAATTCATGGAAGATACTTAAATATTAAAATGAGACTACTCCATATAATTATTTGCTGGATTATACAACCTCGGACTGGAGGATTTGATACTGTAACTGAGAGAGATTTAGCAATTATGTATCATGTAATCAAATGTGTCCCACTCAACCTTCCAAAAATGATAATCAAGGTTATGCAAGAAGCGATCGTTAGGGTACAGACGTCTCTGCCTTATACAATGATGTTAACTCATGTCTTTAAATATTATGGAGTAAGAATTCAGGATGAACAATCAATAAAATTAGATAGAGATAGCAAAATCAATGAAGGAGCTTTGCACAGAATGCATTAGTTTAAAATTGATGGTGAGTGGATTAGAAATGATGAAAGGAGAGAACATGTGGACGAAGATATTTCAGATGAGAAAGAAAGACCTAGGAGTAGTGAAGCAAGACCTTCTTCCAGGAGGAGTGAAGTAGGACCTTCTAGGAGGAGTGAAGCAGGACCTTCTAGGTCTATGGAGGATATAGAATCTGTTGAGCAAATGAGGATGACTCCAGATATGGTCCGTGCAATTGCTCAAGAGGTTGTATCTATTCTTCAGTCATCATCTTCAGGAGAGAGCACTGCACATATGGATCTTAGTGGGATACATAGTTCTTCCTTGTTTGAGTAAAAATTGAACAATCTTATTTCAGCAGTGCAGGATATCAGACAGGACATTTATAATTTAGTCTATCGTATCGAAGAATTAGAGAGATGTTCACCTCATATAGATATGCAGCATCAGCTAGACGAGATTATCTGCACTCTTAGAATACTCCAGAGTACGATACAGAGAGAATCAGGTGGAATAGAAAGGCAAAATATTTCTCTACTGGATTGGCTATAGTTTACAGAATGTTGTCCAGATCAGCCAGCAGATGAATATTCTTGTTTCAAATCTTCCAAATGATCAATCAAGTCAGCCTCCCAGTCAGCCATCCTCCTCTAGGCCATCCTCATCTACTCGTCCATCCTCATCTGCTCGTCGCTATCGTCCTGCTGTTCAAGCTGATCTGAAGGATTAGATTATCAGGATTTTATGTTTTCTGTGGTGCGATGATGTAGTAGTTTTTGATTGTATATATTGTGTGGTGTGATGTAGTACTGTATTTTCTTACAGTAGTTTTTGATTTATGGTATGAATATATCTTATTGGTATGAAGAATGATGTTGAATGGTTAAATGATGTTGAATGGTTAAATACTGTATATACCATAAAGCATAATATCTGATCACTTAAAATTAAACTAATCTTTGATAAAAGTAATAATTAATAATATTAAATAGAATAAAAATATCAAAAAAGTATAATAAAAGTCTCAAAAATATTAAGTATAAATCTAAAAAATACTAAGTCCCATAAAGACGTCGTGGTCGCTTGGACCTTCTCAGCGATCGCTCCTACTCCTGTATTTGCTGCTCCTGTATCTGCTGTGATGGCTCCTCTCCCATATCATCATGCTGCTCAGAATAATCGATGCTGTCGGGGCATCTGCGGGTTGAGTGACCCCCTCAACCCCCTCAACCCAGTGATGTCATCTGGGGTATGTAGGAAAAGAAGGCCCTGCCATCTGTGGATCAAACGGTGGTGGCATCTGTGCAGCGTGTAGTGATGACATCTACGGAATATGTGGTGATGGTATATATGGAACATATGGTGATGGCATATATGTCATATCTGGTGCATTGACTGCTCTATGCCAAGGCACACACCTATTTGGGTCAACGCTAATCGCCATCAATGTTCTCGAACATGATCTCTCTATCTCACATAGTATCCGGATCCGTTCATCCTCATCAGTCGTAGATAAAACATGACGAAAGTCCAACATAATAGAACACCACCTAGCAACCACAGTACCTGACCCCTGACATACTACTACACCATCTCGTCTGGTGCATCATCCCCAATATAAAAATGTCAATAACGATCATCCAAACACTCTATCCTCAGTGTGAATGATCGAAAAGCTAGGCCTCAGGCTCAAACCCTAACAATCGTAAGCACAAAGCCTGCCACTCCAGAATGATAAGCATGGGATCAACTCCGGTAACTAGATCACCATCAACTGGTAGTCCGATAAGGATGCTGACATCTTGTAATGTGATGGTCGCCTCATCAAATGAAAGATGAAATGTGTGTATCTCTGGATGTCATCTCTCAAGCAAGGCAGTAATAAGACCAACATCCATCTGTATGCGACCAATCCGATATACTCTATAAAATCTCAGATATCGTAAATAATCTAACACTCTAGGTGGAATGTACACTGTCCTCCAAAAATCAGCATCGGATCATCGTAGTCGAAGGTATCTAGGCTCCTACAATAAGATATAATAATTAGATAATGTATACGACTTTAACAAGATTTTTTTATAAAAGTATTAGTAAGAGTAGGTTTGGAATGCTTACATCGTCATCTAAAATAGTCTGTGATCGATGGTAGTCCTACAATGTAAGAATACTCCTATCTCGAGGGTTTGGATGTCGTGGATCGTAAGCCATAACATGCTAATATTCTAAAACAATGATATATATCTTAAGTGTATTAGAGCATGAGAAATATAATTTTCAATGCATGAAAACAATGATGTCACTAATTCATTACTAGTAAATGTCTGGTAGCATAATATTGTCACATAATACAACTTAAAACATACAATACAGTTCATCTTTGGATATAAAATAACATTGAAAATATAATCTCAGAAAAATACATAAAATAATATTGAAAATATATCTCTGGAGCCTTTAATTTCTTCTACTGCTTGAAGTTGAAGTATGTTAAAGTATCCTAGGACAGCAGCGGCTATCATGATCCTGTTCCTTACAAATACTACAGTGATTCTTACTTCTTATTTGCCTATCATCCATCTCATTTCGTAGTCTTATTCACTTTGGTTTGCCTTTCTGTTTGGGTCTCAAACGATGATGATCAGGAATACATTTGAACATACGTGTACGCATCCAATAATCTTCATGTGGTAATAGATTAAACTGTCACTCCAAGCATTCATATATGCTGTAATTGTATATGCATCATCTATAAATCCACTAAAATGTATAGTAATTTCTTGGCACACAGCTAAAATGTAAGAACATGGATATTTGTACATGCTCCACTTTTCACAAGAATATTTATTCACTTAAAGTAACAGTATGTGAATTTTCTCCACCTCGTAACCCTGCACTTGCTCTCCTCGTAAGCACTTAATATATGCCTCTTTGAAGGTTGAACGATGTTACTCGGTGCTAGTTAGTTTTAACTTGATCTTCAGCAATCTTAATAGCAACATGAGGAGTAAAATATTATTTAGATTCTCCTGTACATATCTTAAGGCTTGGGCATGTCTCGTGTTAAAGTATTTCACAAGACAGTAAATATCATTGGAACACAAACTGTAATTGGCACATTTTAGCTCCTGGTAAACATTGTTAAAACCTTCGAAAATTTGTAGTTAAGACACCATAGCGCAGGCCGTCATTATGTGCCAATGTCTATTTTCTTTTCTAACTCAGACAACCAACTCTAAGCCTCTTTATTTACTGTTCTGATCCTATCCATGATAAAGTTGAACTTGCGAACTTGATAAGTGCTTCCTGCTTGCCATGCTGCTCTTTTGAGCTGCATATTTTAAATATATTGAAATTACTGTAGATATGTCTTAAGCAGTATCGGTGATAGGCACATGGTGAATTTCATCCAATAGACTCATCTGCAATGGTATTTAATATACCTGGATGCCTGTCAAAAATTAAGCATATTCCATTTCTGTCTTTGACGACATATGTTCTGAGCTGGAAAAGAACCAACTTCAACTGGCAGTCGTCTCTTCATCTACAATTGCATATGCTAAGAGAAATATCCCATTCTCTGCATCAATTTCTATTGCAATTAACATCTTACCTTTAAACTTTTCATATAAGTACATGCCATCAATGCTGATTATAGGACGGCAGTGCCTAAAATCCTGGATGGATGGTTTGAAAGCTTAAAAAATATAATTTAAAACTCGAACATCGAAATTTGTAGTTTGAAAAAAATTTCATGAAACAACAGTATCGGGGTTTGTGTGTTAGAGTGCAGTCATATAATAGGATAATTTTGCATAAGATGGCTTCCATTCTCCATAAATATCAACCAATGACTTTTGCTTTCCACACCATGCTTTCCTGTATGACATTGTGTATTGAAATTGATCATTGACGGTTGCCACAATAGCTTCAACTCTAATACCGAAATCTTTCTCAATAATATGTCAGATTAGTGTGCCAATCATCTTTCCACTGACATGTTTGTAGTCTCGACTCAAATCTGTAAAGAAACAAGTATGAGGGCCCTCATATTTTGTGATTTGAAAATATCCATGCTTTTTCAACAATGCAGCGCGAAGCCTTTATTGACAATTTTGTACATTACCTAATGATGCACATCGTACGGACCACAACTTTGAATGTAACTGAACTACATTATATGTCCGATGCTTCATAATGTGATAAAGATCAACAGCTCTCTTTAGATAATTTTACTCTCAAATATTAGACCTTTAGAAAATTCAGTCATCGAGGAGTCCCAAAACTGATAGTCAGAGTTCAATCTTCAACCAGCACTAACACAACCACCATCATCTAAATTTATGTTGTTAAAAATTATGGGGTTCATGCAATAAGATTGAGGTTCTCCCACATTAATATCAGGCTGAACATCTTCATCTTTATCATCATCATCACCACTACTGTCCTCATCCATCCAATAGTCTTCATCCTCACTTTCATCTGACTCAAAACCTAGATTATCAAAAATTATTCCATCACCTACCCAGTCATCGTCCTCTATATGAGTCTCGTATCCTGCACTTACTACTACTTCCACCATAGGAGAAGTCACCATAGCAGAAGACATCACAGAAGAAGTCACTATAGGACTTTGAATAATTAGACAACTAGGACCAATAGTAGTAGAATATTGTTCTGCAAACATAGTCTCAACACTATCGGTTTGCACCATTAGAGTTACTAAAGGAGAGGAAGGCCCCGGAGTATTGCCGTCTTGGGTTAAAAGCCGACTATAGTACCTAAAACTTGGTACATCTTTCTTTTCAATATATAATTCTAAAAATCGACATTCTGAATATTTCAAAAAATATCAGTATTTCTTGGACATCTTCATCGTCATCAATTGAAACTAAGATATACTTGCTCAGCATTAACTATCCCGACAGATTAGGAGATCTCCATTTCAATTTGAGTTCATATTTTTTTATCTATAGGAATACTACTGTATATATGGTTCAATAATTTTTGACATGATAATGATGAAGATACCCTAATCATCTGATTTGCAGGGTGACTGTACTGCACGCTAGCTTCATCATTCTGTATTATGCCATCATAATACAATAGGAGACGAACCCGAATACTGACCATTTTCTTACAAAAATCTATGACAATATCAAAATCAAAAAATTTGATATTAATAATTATTTATCATTTCAAATGACTTACATGATAAATATATCCTATTATCAACTAATAGGCAAAATAGATCCTATCCCATTCAGAATTACATCAATTCTATAAGTTAATCACAGTAATCAAACGATACGTAATAAGGATCGAAAGAAATTTTGACAGTATTTTTCTTAGTTCTTTCGACATGATTGAAAATGTGTGAGGAGAACTAAAGAAAATACTGTCCAAAATTTTTCTTAGACTCTCTACGTATTGTATGATTACTGTAATTACCTATAGAATTAAATATAATTTTAAATTATCCAAACTGGACAATCAATTAACCAATATATATATTTTACGAAATTCATACAAAAATATATAATTAAATTACAAACTTTTTAAGTTTAGGTCGAGATTATACTTAAGTCCAGTATTTTGAAAATATACATCTACAGTCTGACATTTATGAAAAACGTACAATTTAATCCCCACCTTAGGGGTTACATGTAGATTTTTCATAGACGTTGGGGATGTAGGTGTAGGTTTTTGAAAGTATTGAACTTATGTGGTAATTTCGACCTAACCTCAGAAGAATTTTTATAATTTATTCATATATTTTTGTGTATGGATGCCGTAGAATATCCTACATTGCTCAATTGACAGGTTTATGGATGTCGTAGAATATCCTACATTGCTCAACTGATAGGTCTATGGATGCCGTAGAATATTAAAATTTTAATTAGCCAACAATATTAATCAAATTGAGTTTAACTCAGATTAAAAATAAAAAATAAAAAATAAAAATATGATGGTGGTGGGCAGGGGGTCGGCGGGAAGGCACTGGGTGAAGGCACTGGGAGGGGTGCCACGACAGGAGGGTGGGGACTCGCCGAGGTGGTGAGGGGGATAGTCGCTGCCGCCAGGGGGTGAGAGAAGGCGGGTGGGGAGGGGGGCGGGGC
>KE505067.1:391856-403175 GCA_000441515.1 Elaeis oleifera | reverse complement strand
TTTATTTATCATTTTATTGTATAAATTTTTTATTCAAATTTTTTAATTTATAAAAAATATTATACATATAACTTAAAAAAATATATCCAAAATTTAAAAAATAATTAGCGATGAAATATTCATCACAAAAATTTTATAAAAATAATTTAATTTTCTAAAAAATATATAATTAACAGTGACAAAAAATTTTCGTTGCAAATACTTATAAGCAACGTAAAGTTCTGTCAAAAAAATATTTATTTACGACATAAATATTAGTCGCTAAATTTTTAATTATTATTTTTATTAATAAAATTTTTGCGATGAAAACGTTTCATCGTTAAAAGTGAATAATAGCGATGAATATATTTCATCGCTATTAATTATTATTAGCGACTGTTATTTCATCATAAATTATTTTTTTACAATAAGTTTTTATTTTATTTTTATGACTAAATATTTGTCGCAAATTAAGATTATTTACGATGAAAATAGACTTTTCATCGTAAAATATTATCAACGACGATATTTTTTGTGATAAAATTTTAGCAATAAATTTTATCACTAATTATTATTAGCGACGAATTTGGCTTATTAGCGATGAAAATTTTTCATGGTTAATAATTTATTTTCTTACAGTGATGGTTTTGCATTAGTTTTGTAAATAAATTGAAAGGTGTAATAGTTTTGTAAAAGATTTTTTTTAATATTATTTGGGTAATGGACTCGATTTTAAATCCTAAGAAAAAAGGTATTCCGTAAAAGTAGGATGATTGGTTACGTGTAGAACTTAGGAGGGTCAGAAAGGCTATAAAAAGAATTCAAACATATAAAAAATTATTCAAAAAAAGATATAGAGAAGAGCAGCAGGTAAAATTTGGATTGAAGACTCTTTCAAGATAAGAGATGCTGAGAAAAAAAAAATTTGTTCCTGCACTATTTTCATGCCAACATTGATCTAAGATCAAGATTCAAAGAGAAAAAAAAAGAAAAATCTAGCATGAAATTGAAGGAAGAAAGAAGGGTCATTAACCATCTTCTGATGAGACTGAGTCAATATATTTTAGATTTTATTATAATTTTATTTATTTACTTATTCTTTAAATTTTTTATAATTAAAATTTATTTTTAATTAATATAAAATTTATTTTTATATTTTTTAAATTTTATTATTATTTTTATTGTAAGTAGATGCTAAGATCTAGATAGTAGATCTTAGTACTAAGTTATTTTATACTCTTTAAATTTTATTATTATTTTTATTATAAGTAGAAGCTAAGATCTAGATAGTAGATCTTAATACCAAGTTTCTTTTTTTCACACTTTTAATTTTTGTTTTCTAACTTAAATTATTTTTTATTTTTTATAAAAATCAAAGTATCAAATCAGTATTGCCTTCTTTGTGGAATCGATCCGACTCATTATTTTCTATGTATTTTTAATTTTTAAGTCAAATTTAAACTGATAATCATGGTGTCCTAATGACAACATCATGAGATATCAATTTTAGCACTATTGCTGGAGAAGGCATACGCTAAAGTTTTTGACTTCTTTAATTTTTTTTGTAAATATAGCTTACTAACTTTTTTTTATTCTTTCTTTGCAGAAGAAACAAAAAAAAAGAATTAAAAAGAGATAGAACACTGCTAAGTTTGCTTGGTGAGATCAATCCTAACCCTAGACTTCTTTCTTTTTTAGCATTATTTACTTTCTTTTCATATTAACTTAAAATAACCACTTAAACCTAATCAAAACTTCATGACAAGAGTAGAAATCCTAATTGCTTAAAGCATTCATCATTTAGATTTATTTTTTTTGATGATTGCTGGAGACAAAGTAAGCCTCTCAAGTTTAATTAGTTTCATGTATTTAATTTAGTTACATAGAACCTTTTGTTTGAAATTGGTTGTGCATATTTATCTCAAATCAACTTAAGGGCAATACCTATTAATAAGATAAAATGAGAATTTCATCACCTTTCTTAGTCCAAAACAATCAATCAGCATATCTCATTAACCCAAGCCTCTGAATTAAAATTAACTAGACATCAGCTCCTAAGAAACTCGAGCTTAATAGGACAAGTGACCCTGAAAGTTGAACCGGATCGGGCCTAGTTGATCAATTGATGTCTAGAAAAGTAGTTCAGGGACTACATCCTGAAGGAAGGTGATTATTTAATTGATTCTATTCACTGATCTGGTCAACTTAGTTGGTATCAAAAGAAAGCAACAAGAGGATCCTTACCAATCTTACACTTATCTAGTCAGTTGATTGGTTTGATTTGCACTTGGAGTGATTGACAGTGCACTTAAAATAGTTAGAAGCTATCTAAATTTAGGATAATCTTAGGATAGAGAGTCCACTTTGTGCTAACTCAATTGTAATTAACATCTAACCACAACTAATTCTTCTCATCATCATCTTTAGGTCTAGGACTCTCTTAGGATTTCATCTTTAGAACTTCTCTCTTTCTTTCTCTTCTCTTCTTCTTCCTCTCTCCCTCTTCTCTAAAAAAAGAGAAACAACAATCTGGACCACACATATTAGGATTTGCACTGATACATGCATGATAGAAGATCTTTTTTTTTCTAACATAGATGAACCTAATCCTGAAATTGAATGGCTGATTCATATTAAACCTGACAATCAAATGGCTGAAAATCTCAAAGAACCACTTAGGCAGATGAAAGAATATTTTATTCCTTTCACCTATAATCCATTGACTTGTATTCACCTACCTGATATTCCTACAAGTCAATATGAGATCAAGTCGACCATAATCCAGATGTTTCTATCTTTCTATAGAATCAAATAATCAGATCCTAGTTCTAAGGCTGACTTGAACTTGATAGCTCAAAATTAATAAAGTCAACTTGCTTGTCCAAAAGTTAGATCAATTCCTATTCCTAGGTCAACAATCACCTGCACAATACACATCACCTTTTAATTATCAAGAGATTTATTCTATCTGTGCTAGCCCAGCCTACTATGTGAGTGAATGTGCCACGGCTATATAGTTTTTATCTTACATCCAAAATAAGTTTAAGCTGCACAAGGCTACTTCAAGCCTATTAATGACCCATTCTCAAACACATATAACCCAGATTGGAGGAACCACCTAATTTTCTTGGAGACCCAAATAAGCTCAAACCCAAATTTCTCTGGTATAAAACTTTCAAAATATGCTTCAATATTAGAACTATACCTATAATAGAGGTCAGTCTAATCAGCCTGTTCAGTCATCATATTACAATTAGCTATCATTCCCACCTCCTCAACAGACCAATCTAGCCGACGATAGGTTTACTTAACTTCAACAACTGATTATGACCCAACAACAATCCATCGCTAGGCTAGAAGCATAAATAGGACAGTTAGCTGAGTCTATCATGAAGAGAGAATCAGATCAATTGTCAAGCCAACTGATAGTGAATCCTAGGAACAACCCACCCAATGCCTACCAACTTCTCACTATGGTCTCATTCTCAAGTGCCCTAGAATCACCCATTTCTTTTAACAGGAAGGAAGGACAAATTGATAAAATGATGAAATTAATAAAGACTTCCCAAGGACTACAAATGAATAACATAATGGAGGAAGTTACAACCCATAATTTTCGAGGGGATGATTTTAATGTAAATAGGCATATCACAAAAATAAACGACCTAATAGAAATGCCCTACTTCGAAACCACCCACTTTGGATCGAGAATCATGAGCCATTACCTAGCCCTCCAATAGCTCTCTTGTTAGAATCACTAATTACTCTAGAACTGAAGCCACTTCCTGACACATCCACTAACACTCTTCCAGTGATCCCTAATCAGGAAGCCCAACTTGTAGGTGCTCTAAAAGTGCATAAAGAAGCTATCAGATGGGATATCTCTGAAATGACGGATAACGATATTGAGATTTTTGTTACTGTTATCTCTATAGTTGGCACTACTTTCGAGGACTATCTCAAAATCTTTCTACGATGCTAAAATGATGGATGGAGATAAATTTAATATTAATTTGAAAAATCATGCAATAGATCGGGAAGAGATGATGTTGAGACACATTATATCCAAGAAAGGGATTGTGGTAAAATAGGATATAGTTGAAGAAATTATTAAACTACCATCCCTAATCTCGGCCCAACAAATACAATCCCTTCCTGATCATCATGAAGACTATAATCATATTTTTAGACCCTAGTATTGCGTGCTTGTCCAGTACACATTATTGGTCTGAGCTAATCGTTGTTGAATATTTTACAGACATTTTACTACCATGATGACAAGGCCTTTTTAGTTTTAAGTAGGACTCCCTTATAGCATTTGGTTGAAAACGTTAAACTTGATACTTGTTGGGAGATAACCAAATTTTTATATTTGAATCTCTTTTATTTTAGCTTACTTTCTTTTAAATTTAGGATTAAGTTGGGGTGAATCAATTTTGAAAAGACTTCAAGCGGAATCATGAAGGTCAGGCTGAACCAAGTACACATCTGAGTCAGGTGACATCTCTCATTTTCTTCCACTTTGTCTATCATACTTTATTTTTTCTACTCTATTGAGGACAATGTTGATTAAGTTAGAGAGAGGATAACAATTTTTTTAAAGTCCTCGAATAAGTTAGTATTTAGCGTTTGGATACCTGATTACACTTAAGAATCGAGTTGAACCAAGTATTTTTTAAAGTAAATTGATGCACAACTTAAAAAGTTTGTGAGACATCGAGAGATCAAGTATTTAAAAAATCCAATAAAGAGTTAAGTTTTGAACATAAATATTTTTTTCTTGAATACTTCTAATTCCTCTTACTAGCATCAAAAAAGAGTTTACTTCTATGGACTTATACAAGATAACTATACATTTTTTATACCAAAAAAAATTTTTTTTAAGAACTTCATGCTAAGTAACCAGGCCTCTTTTCCTAAGTAAGCATTGAGTTTCACGTCAAAAGATATGAAGGGCAAAGAAGCTCTGTTGTAAAGCTAGTTTTAACTCATAGCTTGTTTGGTTCAAGCAAGTCTAAGAGATATTTTATACCTAGTGCTCTAAAGTCATCTGGTTTGAAAGTCATTGGTTGAAAACTCACTACATAGATTAGATAGAAAGCTTAAGGGGTTAAGACACTCAATAACAATACAACATTAAAGAAACATAAAAAAGAAAAGAGCAAAGTCTAAACATTGGTCTCCCACCGAGTAACCGGATCCCTTTGCTTAAGTAAGCATTATAGTTCACATCAAAAATAGATAATATGAAATATTTTATAATAATAAAGGATAGAAGTAACAATACATCCATCGATATGAAAGTTAGACGATTTAGAGATAAAGATATGAAAAATTTAAAAAATTCAAAAAGATTTAGTATTCTTGGCTTAACTCCCATATTGATTAATATTAATATCTCAATGACATAGCTCACTCACACTTTATTGAACAGCAAATGGTCCTTTGAAATTACTCGATGAAATTTTAAACTCTAAGTTAAAGATATCTAAACTCTAAATCCTTTCTTTACTCGAAGATAAGCAAAGTTCAAATTGAGGGATGTGATCAGTGCATTAAATGTGACATAAAAGTATTAAAATCTTTATTATTTAATCTTTATTATTTAGTATTTGATATTTTTATATTTTTATAATAATTAATTATGAAGATTTAATCACAAACCAACAAGCAATGGTCTTTCAACACATACAGATAAAGCTCGAGTTTAGATTCAGATGTACTAGGTATACGTGGAACCAAGAAGGACTAAGATGCGACCTGTGACGTGATGAACAAAGCATGGCTAAGATTTTAAATTCTAAGAAAAAAAAGTATTCCGTGAGGAATAGGGAGATTGGTTATGTGTAGGATTTGGGAGGATCGAAAAGACTATAAAAGAGATCTAGACATACAAAAAAATTATTCAAGAGAGAGAAAGGTATAGAGAAGAGACATCAGGCAACATTTGGATTGAAGGCTGCTTCAAGACAAGAGGCGCTGAGAAAAAAATTTTATTCCTGTACTATCTTCACATCAATACTGATCTGAGATCAAGATTTAAAGAGGAGGAAGAAGAAGAAGTCCAGTATACTCTGAGAAGTTTGAAGGAAGAAGGAGAGGTCATCAATCATCTTTTCAATGAGACCGCTAATCTACTTCAAATCTTTGTTACAGTTTTTATTTTATTTACTTATTCTTTTAAATTTTTTGTAATTGAATTTTATTTTTGTTAATATAAAATTTATTATTATGCTCTTTAAATTTTTATTATTTATTTTATTATAAGTTGATACTAGGATCTAGATAGTAGATCTTAGTATCAAGTTATTTTATGCTCTTAAATTTTATTATTATTTTATTACAAGTAGAAGCTAATATCTTGATAGTAGACCTTAGTATTAAGTTTTTTTTCTTCATACTTTAATTTTATTTTTAACTTAAATTATTTTTTAAATTGTTTTGTAAAAATCAAAGTTATCAAATTAGCACTGCCTTCTCTATGAAATCGATCTAACTCATTACTTTCTACATATTTTAATTTTTTTAAAGTTAGATTTAAATTAATAATCACAGTGTCCTAACAATAACATCGCGAGATATCAACTGCCTTTGAGGAGAAGGTGCTGTAAGTACTTAAGGGGTTGGAGATGAACATCCAGATCCTTCACTCCCACACACAGTCTATTGTAAAGCTAGAGATCCAGATAGGTTAGCTAGCGATAGCTTTCAGTAAGAGGGAAGAGGGCAAACTACCCAGCTAGCCCATAAGTAACCCAAAAGGGCAGTATATGGCTCAGAGCTCCACTGGTCCGAAAACTTTTTTCGAACATACCAAATCGATCATGACACTTAGAAGCAAAAAAATCTTAAATTAGCCTAAAGTGACCCAACAATCAAAGCGACCAATGCCGGCCAAGCTAGAAAAGAAGAAACTTGAAAAGAGGGAAGAACCCACTTACCCGGCACCTGCACTTAAGACCCCATTTTCAAGTGCTTTAGAATCTCCTCTACCTTTAAACAAGAAGGGCATATGAATGAATAAAATGCTAGAACTATTTAAATAGATCCAGATAAACTTATTCTTTCTTGATGCCATTAAGTAAGTCCCGACCTATGCCAAATTCCTAAAGCACCTGTGCAAAAAAAAATGAAGATCTAAGGCATACACACTGAAGAACATCTACCTGACTGAGTAGGCCAGCTCAGTCTTTCAACAAATTACTCCACTCAAACTTAAGGATCCTGGTACCCCAATTATATCTTATGTCATAGGGGACCTCATAATTAACAAGGCATTACTCGATTTGGGTGCGAGTATCAACCTTATCCTGAGCTCTGTTTATGATCTATTTGGATTTGGATAGTTGAAACCTATGATGGTAACTCTACAATTAGTAGACCGATCGATTAAGATATCTTGTGGAATGCTGGAAGATGTATTGGTGAAATAGATGAATTCTACTTTTTTTGTTGACTTTCTGATGCTGGAAATGGAATCTGACAACTCCAGCCAAATAGTCATCCTAGATAGACTCTTCCTAGAAACCGCTAACGCTTGCATAAACTATAGGATTGGGATCATAGATGTGACTCTTGGGAATAAGAAGCTTAGGTTGAATATTTCAATGCATCTTAGGACCACCTACATATGACCATGATGAGATCAATATGCTAGAGGAAGTTATAGAAGATAAAATTTCTGCCTTGCTCGACTTAGACCCTTTATAAGCATGTCTAACACATTTGGGAGTGGATGACTTTGATTTAGATGGGTACATTGAAGAAGTGAATGTATTATTAGAGCCATCCAATTTTAGTACCACTCCCTCCTAGACTGTAAAGTATGAGCAATTACCGACTCAATCAAGCCCTCTAGTACCATCCTTAGAAGCACCACCTACCTTAAAGCTAAAGCTTCTTCCTGACATACTGAAATATTCATTCCTTGGATCCAATGATACCCTCCTGATAGTCATTACATCAGATTTAACTTTTGATTAGGAAGCGAAACTTCTAGGTGCTCTGAAAGAATAAAAGGAAGCTATTAGATGGACTGTCACTGAATTAAAAGGCCTCGATCCATCCATATGCATATATTGTGAGGGAGATGGTAAACCACATAGGGACATGCAAAAGAACTAAAACCAAACATGTGAAAAGTTGTTCAAGATGAGGTAGTGAAATGGTTAGATACAAGATAGGATGAGCTACTCTTTGCACTCACTTCAAACCATCCTTCTTGTGTTACTCAGTTTGTCAAATACTAGGCTATAAGGCAAAATCCTTCTCACTGGTCAAAACAAGAGAAGGACCGACTTTTCTCATAGATCAAGTATTATTTTGGTGGAACCTAAGTTATTTAAGTATCGAGTATGTGAGCCATCTTAAGACTCAGGAAGTCTGACCAAAAATTTTAACTTAGCACTTGTTGGAAGATATCCCAATTTTTTAGGAGTCGTCTTAATAAAAATTTGGTTGAAGACGTTAAACTTAGTACTCTTATGAGGCAACCCAAATCATTGCATTTTACTTTTATTTTCTTTTTAGTTTATTTAGGATCTACTTTAGTTGCTCCATTAAGGATAATAGAAGCCAAGTTGGGGGGAGAACTACATTTGCTATCCTTAAGGCCCAGGCTGCGCCAATAACAAATAAGCCCATGGGAACTCCTTTTTCCTTCTTTTATTTATCACACTCTATTTGTCTCCTTCATTGAGGATAATGTCGTTTAAGTTAGGGAGAGAATAACTAATTTAATTGAGTCCTCAAGTATGGTCAAAATAATTAATTTAGTGTATCTTAATTTTGTCTCGATTTGAAGTTAATTAGGCATCCTAATCAATAAATGATTAACGATCTAAATAATTTTAGAGACACTGAGGGGTAAATTATTAAGAAAATCCAATGAATGGTAGGGTTTAGATCAAACCAAATTTTAGAGTGATTCTAAAACCCTCTTTCTACCTATCTCAATGAAGAATCTGCTTCATGGGGGTATCAGTGGAAAGATCGAAGAATGCAAAAGTCCCCAGTATTTCTAAAAAAAAAAATTTAGCATTATCTCACTAAGTAACTAGACCTCTTCACCTAAGTCAGTGTTATGATTTATGTCAAAAGATGGGGAAGCCAAGAGACCTATTATAGAGTCAGTCTCACCTTATAGCTTTTTTTGGACTCAAATCAGTAAGTCTGAGGAAATTTCTACACCTAATGCCCTAAAGTCAACTGGTTTGGGAGTCATTGGTCGAAAGCTTATTACAAGAATCAACTAGAAGGCTCAAGAGGCTAAGACATCGCATTAGACTCTTTCTTTTTTAAAAAAATAGATAATAAGGAGACTAAATTGTAAAAAGATAATAAATCCCTCTCACATCAAGTTAGAAGAATTAAAGAGTAGAGTGGGGAGTAAGTGAAGGAAGATCTTTAAGAATTTCTATGGCTAACACTCAACCACCAACTGGATCGAATTAGTAATCTAATGAAGTACCTTTTTAATAGTTTAGTCGGATATCAGCTGTCTTTAAGAGTATCTAAGATAATTTTAATTCAAAAATGAGTCAGTACACATTACTGATTTATCTATTTTACTCGAGGATGAGTAAATTTAAGTTGGGGTATGATAAATACTTAAATTAAATCACTAGAGGCACTAAATATTGTAATAATTGATGTTATTTATTAAAATTTGATGCTCTCTAGTCTTATTTGTAGGTAATAAGGAGTTTGGGCTCAAACAATCCAAACTGAATTCAAATTGACTCAGATTCGAGTGAACCAAGCAACCAACTCAAGAGCCAAGATGATCAAGTGGGATGTGGCATCAGACGGAGATCCATGGATGCATGGCTGAGAAGACAAGCAAACATGGAAGCTAGTTGCAGATGTTGGGTATGGACTGGGGATGCAGACAATATTAGAATAAAAGAAGAAGATTTTTAGAAAAATAGATGCAAACGTGCGGCATGACATTAAAAGCTGTGGGAACCATGGAGTATTTAAAAAAAGGTGGTGCATGGGCGTTGGCTATGGCTGGTTGCTATACATGGAAGGATCAATAGAATGGAAACCATGTGATTGTGGGCCACCCGCTATACATGTAAAATGGTGGGGCCACTAAAAATTAAATGCATGGGTGTTGGGCTTTGGTGAGTTGCTAGCATACAGGTGGTTGAACATGGGTCTCAAAAGCATCAAGCAGCTGTGAGCGGGTGTGCACAATGCAGCATTGCAAACAGAGAAACAAGGAATGGTTGAGAAGTGTGGATGTAGGATTAATAAAGAAATTATCTTAAACAAAACCCTACCTAGGGCGGTCTCAAAAATCTATAAGAAGCCCCTTGCCACTCCCTCTTGGGATCATCTCTCAACTCTCCATGCCTCCATCTCTCTCCAAGCCGGCCCTCTCCCTCTCTCTTTCTTCTTCTTCTCCAAGCTGCCCACCCCTTTCTCTCCTCCATCAACCCTAAACCTCCACTTATGTCCTCCTTTGAACTACTGCCCAGGTGTCTTCTCAGTCCTAGGATGTCAATAAGAAGAAGCTCCATGGTTGGCTAGTTCTCCACTTTCTCCAAAAATCACTGAAACACTTGTAATGGAAGTGTCTTTTTTCTTTATCTTTTGTACTTCTTTTTTATATGCAATAAAAGACTTATTTATTTTCTTATCTATGGATGTCTTTTATTTACTTTGTATGAGATCATAGTTTAGAATAGCCTATGACTCTTGGGATGAGCTGTGATCAAAAGATACGGTTCATGCTCTTGAAATAGCCTATTCTAAACATGATTCCTTTTACATACACAACCTTGACTAGCTTATACTCCAAAGGGATGAGCCATGATCCAACAGATACGGGCTGTGCTCTCTCTGGATAGGCCAAATCTTGGTTGGTTTCACATTAAAAATTTACATATTAGAAGGGTACTAACTGTCTAACAAGAAATCAGTTGAAATCCTGAAATACTTCTATTGGATATAAAATACCCTCAGCCGAAGTTCTCGACAGGTGGCACCCACCCAGGCTTTTCGAGGATGGATCCTTCAGGTGCCTGTCAGTTACTCCAAGTGCCCCCTGGGCTCTGTTGTCTGCCGACCCTCTACAGTGCCCACCGTGCTCCGTTATCGACCGATCTCCTACAGTGACCAGCGTCAGGTTGAATTCCCTTCAGGTTCTGTCAACGGCCGAACCTCCCCAACAGCAGGTCGCTGCTAATGCCAGACTTCGTCCGGACTCCTACGGGAGCCGGCCCGTCTCAGCCGAGCTCCTACGGGAGCAAACAGATCTACTCAGACTCCTACGGGAGCCGAACCACTGCCTCAGATTTCTATAGCAAAGAGGTCCGGACTCCTACGGGAGCC
>KE505067.1:345973-358743 GCA_000441515.1 Elaeis oleifera | reverse complement strand
TTAATTAGGATTGACAGTTAACCCTAAATCACCTTGAGTATTTGGGTCAAAGGGATGAATTATACGGTAACCATACGCCAGTAGGTTCTAGAAGGTTGCTTTGCAACACTTCGATCTATCCGATCGTCGGGTCATCCTTACTAGATGGTTACATCGATTGGTATAGAAAGTTATTCCTATGCTACCAATTTAGGTTCAAACCTATGGGGTCATACGCATTAGAAGATTTGGTCAGATCTGATGGCTGAAGAGTCTAATTGGATTGTGACTCTGGTGAAGAGTCCTACTTGGACTAGGACTCTATGGGAGACTCCCACTGGGACTGGGACTCTACCATTTATGAAGAATTAATTAGTAATTAGATTATTAATTGACTCAATTTGATTGAGTAAAGAATTTTGGAATAAATCTAATTAAATTAGATTCAGTTTGACTCAGATTGGGATTGATATGATCAAATCCGATTACAAAAAAATTTGATCCTGATTCGATCAGGATTTGGACTTAGCTAATTCTTAATTGGATTAGGAATTTGATGAGATATTTAGATTTCTAATTAGATTAGATTTATTTCTATCAGTAATTTCAATCCAAATTTGATTTGGATTAGAATTGAATTAGAAATGAAGAGTCTAAATCAGACTAGGACTCTATCCTTATCTTTTGCACCACATCTTGATCCATGCCAATTTCTCCATACCTAATTGGATTTGGATTATGATTTTTGGCATCATGAGAGAGGATCCAATAAGGGTGGTCAGCTATAGTTGATGAGTCATAATAATATCCCTTGTCTAATTTTAATACGATCCGAATTAGAGATAAGATGTAGACTAGGAAAGAAATTTTCGTATATGGTATATTATTGGAGCTATATTATTTTTTTCTTATTTTTTTTGAGAAATTCTTTGGTGTGTGAGACTCAAATTTTTTCTCCACATCCTAATGATTTTTTGAAATTTTTGGGGATTCCATAAAGGGGTTTTGGTGTTGATTCATGGCATCCTTTCTTGAAAAGTCCTAATTCCTGGTCTATAAAAAGGGGACCCTCTCTTGGATATCCCATGATCAATTTTCTTATAGATTTTTTATTTTTAGAGCCTCTTCTCCTCCTCCTCTCTTCCTCCTCCAGATCGCCTATCACTTTGGAGTGTCCAAGGTGCTTGTAGAAGAAGAAAGAGATCAGTTGTCGAAGTTATTTGCAGACTAGCATCTCCGAGCCTTTGATCTGCGTCAGTCTTCACGTAGATTTTTCTATAGAGGCCAGATGACTTCGTGTGGCTGCGAGTGACCTGAGGAATACTCTCTCCAACCGTTGGATCAGAAAAGATCAAGATCAAAATTTATTTGATAACGATCTCTAACTTATTTTGATTCCTATGGTAGATCTAATAGTTAGATCTAGAATTTCAGCATCGATGAGATAGATGTGAGTTTTATTTTTAGATCTAAAGCATATATTTTTTATATCAAAAATCTTAATGTGGTAGTCTAAGATTAGATCTTATATATGTGATTAGAATTAAATTATTTAATCTATTATTTCTGTTGCATAAAATTTTTAATTGCATGTACTGCACTACCGTAAATTTTCTTCACTTGCTATCCTTGCTCATAGGTAAGGACGGGCATCGGACCGAAGCTGGTGATGATCTTCTTGATCATTTCCATAGGTGGAGGTTAATGATGCACTCACTATCCTTGCTCGTGGGCAAGGAGGTGCCTTGGACCCGAAATATTACTGCAGTAATGAAGCCGTTGGGTGTCGATGCAGGCTTCAGGTTTCAGGTGCCTTCACGGTCAGAAGGACCTCATTCCAGCAGGGCTGCACGTGCATGTTCCCATGCTCTCCCTACCACCAATGAATCCCATCTCTTTTTCTATCTGGATGCCATTCCATTGCTCCGATACTCCTAGTTGTCTAAGAGGTCAATGGGTGTGCCGTGTAGCTCATTAGGTGGGATCTCGAATCAGCATGGAGTTTATCCACTCTAAATCTCTTCAGAGGGTGGTGATAGAGTTTCGGGGCTAGAGCCATCATCCCATTAATGGCTAGCCCAACCAAACATCTGTCGGTTCGATGCTTCGATTCTCGGACCTTCCCCCAAGCCTTCCCATTTGCTGAGGATGGTATTGGTGTCGGCTCATGGTGGGGTCGACGGTCATTACGATCGACCGTCTCTTCTCAGTTTTTGGGGCAGATTGGGATGGACTGTGCGGAGCTCTTTCCACTGGTTGTGAACATAGACAGAGGGCTCGAGTCATGATCGGGTGTCAATACCTCCTCTTCATCCTATATACATAGACCCAACGATCATGTTAGGAAAGTTATCGATGGAGTTTGGCCCTTCACTGCAACCATCGTGCAGTAGATGCGGGTGTTTCAACCTGCTCCATCATGATGTCAACTGATTGTTCCCTCAAGGAAGGCTAGTCCCTACCATCTCACGCATCAAGTGTGCTATGCCAAAGGGACCACCGACGTGATGCAGTGGGATGGTTCTGCCACTAGACTCTCATTGCCTTCTTCAAAAATGAGGCATTTGTACCCCTTCCTCTAGCACCATTCTATTGCCACTCCTCTCTGATTGGACGATGTGGCAAGAGTGATTGGACCAGGCATTGCCAGTAATTATCGTGCTGGGATAGCCGATCCATGATTGACGCGCCATGGACCTGCAAGGAAGGTCCATGAATGTTGGATAGTGGGGTTCTCTCTCTCTCTCTCACCCGCTCTCACTACCTCCCCTTTTTTAATGTTCTCCCTCTCTGACCAATGCTGGCTTAATTGTCGGAGGGTTCCCTGCTAGAGAACCCCCCTCTCCCTCCAACATTTGTGGACCTTCCTTGCAGGTCTATGGCACGTCGATCATGGATTGGCTGCCCTAGCATGGCAACGGCTGATAGCACCCAATCCAGCCACTCCCGCCATATCATCCAGTCGGAGAGGAGTGACAACAGTATATATATATATATGTATATATATATATATGTATATATATATATCAGTTTGTTTGGGTCAATTTTTAATCTTCCCAAGCCCACCCTAATTTTCAAATAGGGCATATTTTTTGCCCAGGCCTATCCTAGGGCCTTTTTTAGTGTCTAAGCTTGCCAATTTCAGGCTGGGTTGGGTAGACTATTATGCCCATGATCGGCTCTAATGATAACTAATTTAATTAGAGAAAGAAAATGATCCCATTTAAATATAGGATTTGGTGTGGTGCTCTCAAGCTTTGGGAGGCCATAGGAGGAGCTAGGGTATTGGCTCCGGGAGGCTAGGATCGGTTTGGATCCTAAAGCTAGGACAGGAGTAGTCCTAGGGTAGAGGTAGTGCATAGCTCTCTACAGACTCGAGGTCTAGATGTTGAGGATCTTGAGGGGCTTGGTTGGCACTCCAAAGACTTGGAGACATAAGGTGGAGCAAGGAACTAGAGCCAGAGATGAAGCTACAGAGAAGAAGCAGTTTCAGGGTAGTCGAGTCGACTCAGACTGAGTCTGAGTCCACTCGATCTTAGAGAAACAACCAAATAGAGAGCTGCATTTCAAGTATTTTGGATTGGCATGCAGTAGAATCGACTCAGATGTAGATGAGTCGACTCGATCTCAGTTGGAGTCGACTCGATTTTCGTCGATAGAGCTATGCGAAATTTTTGTTTGGAGCTCGGGTCGGATTTGATCCTAGGAGTCTTAATATCAGGTTCGAGAGATCTTAAGGGGGCTAACTCAGGGTGTAGACTGGGATTAAATCCATGGGATGAGAACATGTGAGACATGGGTGTATATGGGCTCGGTGAGTGCTTTCAATGTATGGGTTAGTGAGGAGAGTTTTTGGTCAGGCCTATTGGCTATGTAGTTATACATAGGCTGTATTAGGATTTTTGATATAGTAGAATAGACAAGATCTTTTCTCCTTCAATCTCTCTCTCTCTTTCTCTCTAGGGTTGCCGCTTCAGGTTTCTTGACGAAACCCTAGAGTGGGGGGTGCCTCCCTTAAGCCCTAGATGCCCTAAGGCTGGGAGGAGGGAGGTGCCCGATCATAGCACCTAGGGGTTGGTGCTGGGGTTTGATGTCTTCAGAGAGACCAGATCTATCACAGGTCTTCTCAGATCCACACATAAGATCAAGGGTTTCAACATGGTATTAGAGCAGACAGTAGCTTGAGTTGCACAGTGGGTCATAACAATTGGTATCAAAGCCTGGTGGAGCATGAAAAGAAAGGAGAAGTCATATAAGGTGAAATCAAAAAATCTGCATATCTATTCCACAGTATGTCTCATATCAACCTTATTTTTGCTATGGTTTGGCCAACTAGGAGTAGCAAGTTGAAGGTGAAGGCAGAGAGGATTGAAGAGAAGGGATGTTTCCCAAGGTGGAAGGCTTAGGTGCATGATTTGTTGATCCAACTTTGGTTGGAAGTGGTCTTGGAGGAAAGATCGAGGTGTATGGTGGTTAGATGATAGGGATCTCTGGGGAGAAAGGCAGCGTGGGGCTGTTCGATGGATGAGGAGAGTTCACCCAAGGGATAGTGGTCGAGGAGAAGCTGAAGAAGCGACTACAGTCTTCGGGTGTAGGAAGGTGGAGAAGTTGTCGGGATGCATTCAGTGATTTAACCAAAGCAGGGATTTGCAAAGTCTTGAGAGGATGGAGATGGCTGATCCATGGAGTGTCGCAGCTAGTTCAAGAGGAGGAGGTCCTCTGGTGGTTTCGTAGGGGATTACGGAGTGCGGAAGATCTAAAATGGTAGCAGCAATGGTGGAGGTTCAGCAGGAGATCTAGCAGGACAGGACTGGATGGCTGATCTTGGATCAGGTTTATATTCTGCAGGGATACTAGGAGGAGTTGTGATGCACACCGATCAAAGATGCCTCCATGGGTGGAGGATGGTTTGACATAGGTTCAGAGTCTAGGGGTGTAGAGATGGAGCCAGTTTTTAGCACCAGCGGTAATGATGCACAGCATGGTTCTATGTGGGATGTGTGGGCACCAGAGAGCCATGACTTTGAAGAGACAATGTCAGATGGGTTGTTGTAGTAAGAGAAGATTTTGACACCTATGAAGAGGCTCTGGCAAGCCTCGGGATGAGATAGGTGGTTTAAGCCCAAGATAGGATTTGGGCTGTAGTTACTCCATGTGTTACTGAAGCTACGGTTGGTATAGGGGTAGAAGAGGATAAAGTGCTAGGATGGAATTTTTTAAGATTCAGTCATTGAAGGTGAAGAGTTGGATGAGCTTTTGGGTTCGAAGGAGTCCATGGGATGTGGTGTATTTGGGATGGCTTCAGAGAAGGTTCGCGGAGTGAGGAAGGTTCGAAAGGGCAGCGATGATGATTGAGATGTAGTGATAGGCTCAGCAGTGCAGCTTTGGGTAATTAGCCTCGGGTGACTCAGGTATAGATTCATCTTCTACGGTATCAAATGGATTTTAGGTTCAGGTGGAGCACCGGATAGAGGTAGCTTCATAGGTGGAGAGGGAGTTTGGCATGAGTTCAAAGCAGCATGGCTCTGAGGAGATCATGTCAGGTGCATCAGGTGCAATGAGTGCTGGTACAGAAATGTTATGATTTCTCCAAGAAATCCCAGGGCAAGTGATGTAGCTACTTAGCAGAAGGAAGTCTATAATTTTCAAGATGGTGCCAAGAATCAAGCAAGATCTTCAGCGGTAGAGGCGGTCATCCCAAAGGCCTCCAAGGGAGCACTCAAAAGCTAAAGAAATTGGCGGTGGCAAGGGAGGACATTGCCAGATTTGCCAGGCTTAGGGGCATCAAGATAGTGATTGTAGGATTTGGTGTAGTTCTCCCAAGCCATGGGAGGCCACAAGAGAAGCCAGGGTATTGGCTCCGAGAGGTTAGGATCGGTTTGGATCCTAAGGCAAGGACAGAAGTGGTCCTAAGGTCGAGGTGGTGAGTAGCTCTCCATGGATTCAAGGTCCAAGTGTTGAGGTGAAGGAAAAATTCGTCCAATCTGATCGGATCGTCAGGATGCAACTGAAAAATTTTCTATTCTATTAATTTATAACCTTTATAAATTACTTGAATCGCAGTAGAATAAGGATCAAATCTCTAGGGTTGCATGAATCCGATACCTCGTGAGGTCTGAATGCATAGATCCTTACTTTGCACGCATGCTAGGCTCCGTAGTGAAGAGGAATGATGTTTTTGGTAGTAATCTTTCGAAGAAAAGCGAGGGGAGGGAGGAGATCATATCTTATGCCTTGAAACCTTTTTAGATGAAACCTTCATGCCAAGAACAAGACACCAATATTCTCCATGCCAAGAAAGGGACGCCTCCCTTTCTTATGTCGCACAACCACCTTAACTCACGGTATGTATTCTCTTTGATTTGTCGTACAAACCAAGACAAGACCACACATTAGTTTTTTGGTTTGTCCCCTCTTATAGGTGACACCCACATGTGATTAGAGCCCTTAAGAATTAGGACTTTATTCCTTATCAAATAAGGAGACCCAACTAGGAAAGAAGAGTGCCAACCAAAATGCGTAAACTTTCTTCACATGCAAAAGAATTTGGGGCGGAACATAAATCACTGCTCGACTCCTTTTAGTCAGCCACTATGAGAGAGAGAGTCTTAGGGATATTAGACTCTTTGGAACTAATCCAAATTGGATCTAATCTGAGTCTAATTCGAATCTAATTCGAACTAGATTTGAACCAAACTCGAAGAGGCTGTCAATCCTAATCTAATTAGAATTCTAATCTAAGTCTAACTTGAATTTTTGATCCAACTAAGGCTTAATTAATTAGATTAATTAAATTAATTAAGACATAAATTTAATCTCTCATGAATCCCTTAGATCATTGATAAGATCATTATCATTCGCAAAATTAAATCAGAACCTTATGTCCAGTGCTAGCTAGATATAGTCAACTATTTAATCTTGTATGATCTTTAACTTAATTCTCAATTAAGCTAATCTATTTATTCAATCAAGTCTTGTACTTTCAAATTGAACGCATAGATTTAGATCAATTCTTTCCTACTTTGTCTGACTTTTGTGCGTGACTTCATAGGTTCGAATACTAAGCCGGTAGTACATAAATTATTTCTATACTAATCGAAGTTATCATCTAGCAATAATTTCTGATGTCTAGATAGATTGAATATTTACAAGACAATACTCAAGAACTTAGAAATATGGTTACCACACAATTCATCTCTTCGACCCTAATTGCTCCGGACGACTTAAGGTTGAACTGTCAACCCTGGATTAGTCATCCACATTGTATTTCAATCTTTTTCAAATTCTATAACCTATCACATGGATTACCCCGATCGAGGTCTTATTCAATTGAAATACAGTGATGCATCAACTCTTGAAATATGAAGAGATCAATTCTATCTTGATCCATACACAGACTTCACAAGTACTTGACTGTACCAAGTATCCTTCTATCATTGTATTAAAAATATCAGTAGTTCGACATCAAAGTACAGTGAGTTACTTGTAAATCATCATGGTGATCTCAGATCGAAAGGATACTTATGTCCATATTCTTTACAAGCAGTTTTGGATAGCAGAGCGCTCCGTAGATAAGTCACATGTTCAGTGATGATGTACTCTTACATCTCACCTATATGTCATACCAGTGTCTCCACATTTTTTGGTTAAGAAGACAACCAACCTATATGACACACAACGACCTACACTCAATAAACGTCATCATCCTTTAATGATGTATCATTTGATCGCAAATATATTTAAGAACTATTCGATAAATCCTCCTTTATCGATTGTTATATAGTTCTAAGGACTTCATCACAACACGAGTTCTAATAAGAAAGATGTACACCTTATAATGAATAATATCAAATAATTTTATTAATTCATAATTCATATATAAATTATAAGAGCATAATTATCCAAATGATTGACTTTAAGAGATATTTTTTAACAACTCTTACTTGGACTAAAGCCAATCAGTATAGTATCTAATACCCATCTTCTATTTGTGTTCAACGAACTCTTTGATTCTGAAGGCTTTAGTAAATGGGTCAGTCAAGTTCTTCTTTTCATCAATCTTCTGAAGCTCGACATCACCTCGATCCACGACCTCTCATATAAGGTGATAGCGATGCAGAGTGTGTTTGGTTCTCTGGTGAAACTACTATTCATTATCTTGAGCTATGGCTCCAGTGCTGTCATAATACAGCAGGACTGGACTATCAATGGAGAGTGCCACTCCATTGCTTGTTAATGAACTTCCACAATCAAACTACTTCTTTACAGCATCAAATACCATAATGTACTCTACCTCATAAATAGAATTGACTACAATGAACTGGCTGTAATTTTCCAACATATTACTCCTCCATTTAGGATAAACACATAATTTAATATACTTTTGCTATCATCTCGATCTGATTGAAAATTGAAATTACTCTATCCCATAAGTTTTAAGTCAGATTCTCCATAAATGAGCCATTGATCTTTAGTATTTCTCAAATACTTAAGGGTAGACTTTATAACCTTCCAATGGTTCTCTCTCAGATCAGACTGGTACCTACTCACTACTCCTAGTAGGTATGTCACATCCAGTCTCATATATATCATGGCGTATATGATAGATGCTACTATTAAAGCATATGGAACTCTACTCATACACTCTTTCTCTTGAGAAGCTGTCGGACAATCCTTCTTAGATAGAATAATTCTATGGCCTATCATGAGATAGCTATTCTTAAAATTCTCCATGCTGAACTATTTCAGCATCGTATCTATATATGTGGATTGGGACAATCCAAGCAGCCTCTTAGATCTATCTCTATAGATCCTCATCCCTAGGATGTAGGATGCTTCTCGTAAATCTTTCATGGAGAACTGTGAAAACAGCCAAAGCTTTACACTTTGCAAAGAGGAATGTCATTTTTCATTAACAGTATGTCATCTACATACAATACAAGGAAGATGACTATAAAACCATTAGCCCACTTTTATATGTAGAGTTCTTCTCCATTCTTAATAAACCATACATTCTGATCTTATCAAAATACATATTTCAATTCCAAGAGCATGGCCTCAGGAGAAAATATCTCATTATAGTCAATACCATAATGCTGACAATATCCCTTGACAACCAAATGAACTTTACAGGTCTTCACCTTTCCGTCTATATCTCTTTCTTTTGAAAATCTATTTACATCCTATGGATTTTATCTCTTGCTGGATCAACCAGTATCCATATACTATTGATCTCCATAGACTCCATCTTTGATTTATGGTATTGAGCCATTTTTAGAGTCAGATCTCTACATGGCACTCATGTAGGTGATCAGATCCTCATTATTTCATCAAATCAACAAGATCACCATCTCAGATCAAAAAACTGTAGTATCTATCCGACTGATCGGTATACTATCGGATCTCTTTCAAAAGTATCTCTACAATGGGCTCTGGATTTAATCTAATCAAATCTGATTTTATATTTTTACTTATTTGTATCGATTCTTCTATCGGTTGAACTTCATCAAGTTCAACTTTAATGGCATCAGTTTCTTCACTAAGGAACTCCTTTCTAAAAAGAATGTCTTATTGCTGACGAACAACTTTTATTCTTTAGCAATATAGAAGTAGTATGCCTTAGACTCCTTAGGATATCCTATAAATAACTACTTATCAGACCGAGGTCCAAGCTTATCGATCTGCAAATATTTGACATAAGCCAGACAACCCAACCCTAAGGTGAGAGAGTGTCGGCTTACGTCCAGTCTATATCTCATATGGTGTTTTGCAATTGATTTGCTCGAAATATTATTCAAAACATAGTATGCAGTCTCAAGAGCATAATCCCAAAAGAGATTGACAGACTCGCAAATCCTATCATGGACCGAACTATGTTTAACAAAGTTTGATTCCTTCTTTCTGATATCCCATTATGCTGTGGTGCCCCTGAAGGGGTTCATTATGAGAGAATCCCATGCTCTCCTATATATGTCAAAAACTCATTGGAGAGGTATCACCTCCTCGATCTGATCAAAAATTTTAATACTCTTTCAAATTTACTTTTCTACCTCACTGCAGAATCATTTGAACATTTCAAATAATTCAGATTTGGGCTTCATAAGGTAGACATACCCATATCTCGATAGATCGTTAATAAATATAATAAGTAGTAATACCCTCCTCTGGCACTCGTATTCATAGATCCACATACATCACTATGTATTAGACCTAGAACATTACTAGCTCATTCATCCTTTCCAACAAAGGGTGACTTGGTCATCTTTTCAAGAAGACAGAACTCACAGATCGGTAATAATTCATAATCATCGATATCAAAGATTTCTTCTTTAGTTAATCTGTTTATCCTATTCTTATTTATATGACTAAGCCTACAATGCTAAAGATAGGCATCTGTGATATTATCTATTCTAGAATATTTGTTTAATATATATATTACACTAACAAGCTATGATAAAATGTAAATATCATATGTCAGTTATCCACTCATTAACTGTAATACCATTCACAATGATATCACAAAATATTTTTTTATTGAAAAATTATAACCATCTTTGGCCAAAAGTCTATAGAATAATATTATAAGGAAGATGGACAATAATGACAATCATCTAAATAATGATATTTGAGTTAAGAACAAGCTGAATTTTTTCTATAGCTAGAACTAAAACAGCTCTTCCATCTCTAACATTCAGGAATCGTTCGTTCTTCTCAAATTTTTTACTATTCTGAAGTCCTTACAATGAATTATAAATATGAATCAGACTTTTGGTATCTAATACCTAGCTAGTAGTATCACAGATAGAGAAATTACAATATGTTGTCATATGAGTACCTCATCTAACAACCATTTGCTGATTCTTTTTCGAGGCCTGTTTTGATCAAGAGAAGCTAGATATAGAGAACAATTTCTCTTCTAGTGCCCTAGCTTCTTGCAAAAGAAGTATTGTGCCTGACTCTGGTCTGCCTTAGATTGGTTAGTTCGATTGGGCTTAGAAGTCGTAGCACGATACCACTGCACCATACTTGTCTTTCTTCTCTCAGAGGATCGATGCGGTGTTGAGGACAAATCCTCAAGTGTGCCAAAGGACTTGTTCAACCTTTGAAGTATTTTGTTTGGCTGAGCATCAGTGAATTTACAACTAAATTCATCACCCATAGTAGCCCTTATTATGCAACAAACTGTCGTACAATCATTGAGCCACTTCTAATAAGTATCTCTAACCATCGCATTAGTATCAGGAGCTGGCACTTCATGTGCTAGATCCATAATCACATATAAGATCCTCTTGTGCTTGAGAGCTGTTTTCAACTTTTGATACGAATTATCAAAATTTGGTTCTACAAGCTTGTCACTATCCAACAGTGAGCAGAGCGACAAATTGCTAGCCATCACTGAAAGAAAAATAATAAGACCGATTAGTATATGAATTGTTTAATCCTAAAGATCTGGACTTTAGTCTAAAGGTCCTCCCACTATTTTATATAAATTGGTAGCCTCTATCTCTAATTCGAAGAATTACCTTAATTTCTTAGTAGGTATTGCACACGAGCCCGACTATGGCTGGCCAACCCATGCGCATCTATGGGTAGGTTCTTAACCAATTATTTCTTCAAATAACTTCTAGTAATTAATTTTATCCCAGATTTTATTTCAGTAGGCTAGGGTCTCTACTAAAAATCCTGATTAGATCCAACTATTAACATGACCATACTCAACCCATCTAACCAACAAATGATCAGGCCTAACTATGTTCGGACAATCTGACCACCCATCAAAGAGACACGACTGAGTTATCATATAATGAATGATGATTTCAATATCTAAATAAACATCAGGCCTAAGGGTCTATAATGCTTACCTAAACTATTGAACCCATTATCATCCACCTTAATGGGAGGCTATGATCTAGTTGTCCCCATAACTAGATCATTTTATGGACCTAATAATTTAAATGATTTGGTTAACTCATTTTAAGAGATTAAAAGAGACCGACCAACTAATCATAATCCTCCCACTGACTTCATCAAGTCATGAAGAGGACTAGACAAGCTAGTTCATTGGACTAGCAAGTTTAAATCCTCCCACTGACTTCACCAAGTCATGAAGAGGACTAAAGACAAGCTGGTCCAAGAGAATCTAAATCAGTCGAACTGATTTAATGATTTAAGAATGAGGAAAGAGATCAATCTGTAAGTCATAAATCCTTTCACTGACTTCATCAAGTCATGAAGAGGACTATAGACAAGCTGGTCTAGAGATATCTAAATCAGTCACACTAATTTACCTTAATGGCATGGGTCAACTCGAATCAGTTAGCGATCTAATCAAAATATAATCTATCAAATTGGTTAGGTAAGTGAGATTGATGGGAGGGTCTGCCTCGGCTTACCTTAAACACCACCAAAATGGTTAGGTAAATAGACTGTCAATTAAAACCATCGATCATATTACCAAACAATATTGCCAAACTTATCTTAGACATCAATTGATTGATTAATTTTGATTCGGTCAGCCAAAAAACTCGGGCTAAACCACTGAGCAACAATCATGATCCATTTAGTGTGGTCAAAAATATGAATTTGATCAAGCTACAACTATTGAGATTGATCTCAAAAAATTTTGATCTAATCTAATTCAACTCTTGATTAGATTTAATCAATTTCTCTAATTAATCCATATTTATTCTAATCCTAGATCTAACCTAGTTAGTAGACCTGATCTAAGCTAGCCCACAGTCCAAACGATTTATGAGGTATCTTAGCATCTTCAATTCTCAAATCTAGATTAC
>KE505067.1:275981-300363 GCA_000441515.1 Elaeis oleifera | reverse complement strand
TGTTGCCGCCTCCTCTCCTTGGGCGTGGATCCTTCTTGGGCATCCTACCTGTTGGTGTGAGGTGTCACATCATCACATCTCATCCCTCAATTAATTGAGTTGCGAAGTAATTGGATTGGAGTTCATCCTGTTTCCTACGGCATCTGACGTGCATGCGAAGTAGAGGGTCTGCATATCCAAGCCTCCGTGAAGGTTTATATCAGATAATTTGAGATTTGATCTTCGGTTCCACTGCGATTCAGGTAAAGATTTGATCCATAAATAAGTAAAATATTAGAAAAATTTTTAGATACAACCTGGACATTCTGGAGGGAAACTATTCCCTTCCCTTCATCATCAAACTCTTTGATTCCGAGGACTTTAGTAAATGGATCGATCAAGTTTTTTTTCATCAATCTTCTAAAACTTGATGTTACCTCGATCCACGATCTCTCAAATCAGGTGGTAGCGGCACAGAATATGCTTGATGTGCTGAAGGGACTTTGATTCTTTCACTTGAGCTATGGCTCCAGTGCTATCACAATACAGCAGAACAGGACCATTAAGGAAAGGTGCCACTCCAAGCTCGTTGATGCACTTCCGCAACTAGATAGCTTCTTTCGCAGAATCGGATATCACGATGTATTCTGCTTCACAAGTTGAGTCAGCTATGGTGTGCTATTAAAATTTTTTCAGCAGATTACTCCTCCATTAAGGATAAACACATAACCCGACACGCTCTTACTGTCGTCATGATCGGACTGAAAGCTGAAATCAGTATATCCTATAAATTTTAAGTCAGTGTCTCCATAGATAAGTCATTGGTCCTTAGTATTTCTCAAATACTTAAGGATTATCTTTACAACCTTCTAATGGTTCTCATCTGAATCAGACTGGTACCTACTTACTATCCCTAATGAGTGTGCCACATCTGATCTCGTATATATCATGGCGTACATGATAAATCCTACTATCGAAGCATATGAGATTCTTCTCATATACTCTCTCTCTTATAGAGTTGTCGGATAATCTTTATTAGAAAAAGTAATTCAATGACCTATCGAAAGATAGTTTTTCTTGAAATTTTTCATATTGAACCATTTCAGCACAGTATCTATGTATGTAGATTGGGACAATCCAAGTAGCTTCTTAGATTTATCTCTATAGATCTTCATCCCTAGGATGTAGGATGCTTCTTCCAAATTCTTTATGCAGAACTGTGAAGACAGCCAAAGCTTTATACTTTGTAAAGTAGAAACGTCATTCTCCATTAACAGTATGTCATCCATATATAGTACAAGAAAGATAACTACAGAACTATTAGCCCATTTATAAATGCATGGTTCTTCTTCGTTCCTAACGAAGTCATACATTTTGATTATTTATCAAATACATGTTCCAACTTTGAAATACTTGCTTCAATCCATAAATGGATCTCTAAAGTTTGTACACCTTTGACTCATCTATGGATGTGACCCTTCAGGTTATATCATATATACCTCTTCTTCCAACTCTCCGTTAAGAAAAATAGTTTCAACATCCATTTGTCAGATCTCATAATCAAAGTGCGCTGCTATTGCAAGCGTAATCCTGATGGATTTGAGTATTGCGAGAAAATATCTCATCATAGTCAATATCATAATATTAATGATATCCCTTGACAATCAAATGGGTTTTATAGGTCTCCACCTTACTATTTGCGCCTCTTTCCTTTTGAATATCTATTTACACCCTATGGGTTTAATCCCTTCGGATGGATCAATAAGTGTCTATATACTATTGATCTCCATGGACTCCATCTCAGATTTATAGCCTCAAGCTATTTCTCAGAGTCGGGCCTTTGCATGGCATCCATATAGGTGATCAGATCCTTATCATTCTCATTGAGTTTAATAGGATCACCATTTCGGATCAAAAAACTATAGTATCTATTCGACTGATGCGGCATTCTATCGGATCTCTTTAAAGATGCCTGAATAATGGACTTTGAATTTGATCTTATTAAATTCGATTCTATATTTTTATTGATCTATGTTAATTCTTCTATCTATCGAACTTTATCAAGTTTAACCTTAGTGGCATCAGTTCCTTCACCAAAAAACTCTTTTTCAAAAAGTATGCCTTCAGACCCACGAACACCTTTTGTTCGTTAGGAAGGTAGAAGTAATATCCCCTAGCTTCCTTAAGATATCCTACAAAATAATACTTATCAGATCGAGGTCCAAGCTTATCAGTCTGCAAACATCTGACATAAGTCGGACCACCCCAAATCCTAAGGTAAGAGAATATTGGCCTACGCCCAGTCCATATCTCATATGGAGTTTTTGCAACTGATTTGCTTGGAACTTTGTTTAGAACATAACAAGCATTCTCAAAAGCATAATCTCAAAAGGAGATCGATAAACTTGCAAACCCTATCATAGATCAAACCATGTCTAACAAAGTTTGATTTCTCCTTTTTGACACCTCATTATGCTGTGGTGTCCCCGGAGAGATCCATTGTGAGAGAATCTCATTCTCTTGTAGATATGTCAAAAACTCATTGAAAGGTATTCATCCCCTCGATCCGATCGAAGAGTTTTAATACTCTTTCAGTTTATTTTTTACCTTATTATAGAATCATTTAAATATTTTAAATAATTCAAACTTGTGCTTCATAAGGTAGATGTACCCATACCTTGATAGGTCGTCAGTAAATATAATGAAGTAGTAATATCTTTCTCTGACACCTATATTCACAGGTCCATATACATCACTATATACTAGACCTAGAACATCACTAGCTCATTCACCTTTTTCAGTAAAGGGTGACTTGGTCATCTTTCAAGAAAATAGGACTCACAAGTCGGTAATGATTCACAATCATTGATTTCAAGGACTCCCTCGATTAACCTATCTATCTTATTTTATTTATATGATGGAGCCTATAATGCCAAAGATAGGCATCCGTGATATTATCTATTCTTGGGTATTTGTTCAATGTGTATATTACATTAATAGACTGTGATAATGTATAAAGGCCATCTTTTAATTGTCCACACATAATTATGACATCATTCATAATGATATCATAATAATTTTTTTATAAAAAATTATAATCATCCTTGGCCAAAAGGTCTATAAAATAATATTTATAAGAAAGATAGATAATAATGACAGTCATCTAAATAATGGTATTTGAATTGAGAGCAAGCTGAACTTTTTCTATAGTAAAACTGGAACAGCACTTTCATCTCCAACATTCAGAAATTGTTCACTCTTCTCAAATTTTCTACTAATCTGAAGTCTCTATAATGAATTGCAGATATGAATCAAACTTTTGGTATCCAATACCCAGATAGTAGTATCATAGATAGAAAAATTATAATATGTTATCATATAATTACCTTATCTAGCAACTCTTTGCTGATTTCTCTTTCTAGACCTGTCCGTTTCTCTTCGACTCTGGTCAACCATAGACTACGTAGGATCGGCATGATTTTCTACACCTTCCATTTTCTTTCTCTCTTAGAGGATCGATGCCTAATTGAGGATAAATTCTCAAGTGTGCCAAAGGACTTGTTCAACATTTGAATTATCTCCTTTTGCTGAGCATCATCGAATTTATAACTAAATTCGTTACTTATAGCAGCCCTCATTATACAACGTACTGTCATACAGTGATTGAGCTACTTCTGATAAGTGTCTCTAACCATTGCATCTGAATTGGGAGCTGATACTTTAGGTGCTAGATTTATAATCACATATCAGATCCTCTCATGCTTGAAAACTATTCTCAACTTTTGATACTAATTATCAAAATTTGATTCTATAAGCTTGTCACTATCTAATAGTGAGCGGAGCAATAAACTACTAGCCATCACTGAAAGAAAAATAAAGACCTATTAGTATATGAATTAATTAATCCTAAAGATTGGACTTTAATTTAAAGATTCTCCTTCTATTTTATATGAATTGGTAGCCTCTATCTCCAATTCGAGAAATTATCTTAATTTTTTAGCGAGTACTAGAATCCACATAGACTGCATATGAGTCCGAGAAAAGCTCGACCAACCCATGTGCATCTATGGATAGGTTCTCAATCAATTATTTCTTCTAACAATCTCTAGTAATTGGTTTGGTCCCAGGTACCTTTTCAGTAGGCGAAGGCCTCCACTGAAAGTCTCGATTAGGTCCAACCATTAATATGAATATACTCAGTGAATCTAGCTAATGAATGATCAGGCTCGAGAAAGCTCGACCAACCAACCATTCATCAGGTAGTACAGTTGAGTCATCATATAATAAATGATAATTCTAATATCCAAATGAACATCAGATGAAAGGTGCCTCCAATATTTATCTAGATTAATGGATCCATTACTATCCATCTTAATGGGAGGCTATGACTTTGTTATCTCCATAATATTATCATTTAAGGTTCTAATAATTTAAAAAATTGATTTTAATAATTTGACAAGCAATTGACCGACAAGTCTTAAATACTCCTACTAACTTTATCAAATCATGAAGAAGACTATAGACAAGCTGGTCCTAGGCACCTGACTCAGTTGAACTGATTTAATGATTTAAGAATAAGAGAAAAGATCAATCGATAAGTTATAAATCTCCTCACTGACTTCATCAAGTCGTGAAGAGGATTAGAGACAAGCCTGGTTAGAAACATCTAAATCAGTCACACTGATTTACATTAATGGTATGGGTTAGCTCGAATCAATTAATGACCTAATCAAAATATAATCTACTGTATTGGCCAGATAAGTGAGATTGGTGGGAAGGTCTGTCTCGGCTTGCCTTAGACACCATCAAAATGATCAGGTAAGCGGACTGTCAATTAAAAACTATCGATCATATTGCTAAGCAATATTGCCAAACTTATCTTAGATACCAATTGATCGATTAGTTTTGATTTGATCCACCAAAAGACTCAGGCTAAACCATTGAACCACAATTAGATCCATTTTGTATGGTCAAAATATGAACTTGATCAAGCTACAACTATTGAGATTGATCTTTAAAAAATTCTGACCCAATCTAACTTAACTCTTGATTAGATTTAATCAATTTTTTAATTAATCCATATTTATTTCTAACCCTAGGTCTAACTCAGTTAGAAGATCTGACTTGTACTAACCCATGGTCCATCGATTTATAAGATATCTTAACATCTTTCAATTCTCAAATCTAGATCACTTAATTCTAAATTAAGTGTGTGAAACGTGTGTTTCAGTCTATAAACTATTTTATTAAGATTTTAAGTATGGCATACATCATGTGTCATACAATTTTTAGATCCTAAAATTTAATTTTCAGATCTATGTTTAATAATTAAACATACATAAATCTAATCTAAATATCATGTATATATCACATGTATCATAGCCACTTTTAGATCACTACTGATTATATCGTATGCAACCTACAATTCAAATCTTAAAATAATTTTTATATCTAAATTAATTTTATTAAAATTATAATTAATCATAAATTATTTTAGATCTAATCTAAATATATTTATAATTAAATAATTTAAATTTTTTTACTGTTCTTCTTTATGAGATTTAATCACATGGCATTCCTACACATCATAAGAGCATCCCATCGAATAAGAAGAGAGGGTCTTTAAATCCTACTTGTTCTTATGATTGGACGGCTTGGTGATCAATCCAATCTAAGCACTGGACTACTAAGATTAAAAATCTAATTTCTAATACTAATTACATCAACATGTATATTATCAAACAATCTAAGTGTGCACATAGGAACATGATTATATCAAATATAATATGCATCTAATCTAATTAGATCATGGCATCAGACATATATTTATTTCAGATCTGAATCTAAATTTATATAACATATAAATCAATTAATTTAAATATAAAATTGTATAAAATTATTCAAAATATATGTATGATTGCATAAAAAAATTTTGATTTGAGATATGATCAAACATATGCAGATGTGTCGCTGAAATTAGATCTGAAACTCTATCAAACAGATTCAGATCTGAGCCTAATTCAAACAATAATTCTCTAGTTGAATTATATCATAAATATCTATCAAAATAGATTTAAATTCATATATAATCAGATTTTTATTCAGTATAAAAATCTGCACATAAAATTTCTGCTAAAACAGATTTTCAGCAGATCAGATTCAGGAGCTGATTTTGATCTAATACGCTGGTCAAAATCAGATAAAAAATATACTGGAGATATCAAAAGAAATTAGGAATTAATTATATTAAAAATTATTGATAATCAGATCAAAAAAATCAAAAAAATTCTAAAATTTGACTATGCGATCATGACATACAGGCCTGGCTCTGATACCAGTTGAAAAAAAATTTCGATCTGATCGGATTGTCAGAGAGTGATTTGAAAATTTTCTATTTTAAATATTATATAACAATTATGTTTATCTTAATTTATAGTAGAATAGAGATCAAAATCTCCAAGAAAACTTGAATCCGATACCTTGTGAGGTCGGAACATGCAGATCTTCTACTTCGCACACACGCCAAACTTCACAAAAAATGAGATGAAGCCTTGGATCGTCGCACTTTTTGAAGGTAGTAGGGGAGAGAGGATGAAGACCCTTGATATAATGCCTCACACCTAGATTTGGGATGTCTAGACCTTTTCACGTGAGGAGGAGATCGGCCCCAAAATCAACACACCAAGGAGAAGGACAGCCTTCCTTCTCTTGGATGCCATCTCTCTCTTTTTTCTCACCTTAGCACTCAATCAAATTATCATGCTTTGATGGTTAAAGGTCCTCCCTATTATAGATGATTTTCATAACCCAATTGATTAGGAGTCCTGATTCAAATCTGATTTGAATTTCTCTATCCCTTATCATATAAGGAATCCTAAGGGAGATAGGATTGGCACCTAACTTGGTGCCCCCATGCACCCACACCTGCACCCAAGAGGAGGGGCAGCATAAGCAGCACCCCCACCCTCTCTTGGTCAGCCATGAGGAGAGAGAGTCTTAGTAATTTTGGACTCTAAGGATCCAATCTAATTTTGGGTTAAATCGAATCCAATTCAAACTTGATTCGAATCAATTTCAAATAGGCTGTCACTCCAAACTATTAGGATTTAGGACCAAATCTAACTTAGATTTTTAATCTAATTAAATCTAATTAGATCAAATCTAATCTAAAATTAATTAGCATTTTAATTCAATCTCTCATAGACTCCTTGGATCATAGATGAAATTTTATTCATCCCCAAAATTGAACCGAACCTCATATCTAGTGCTAGCTAGACATAGTCAACTGTTTAATCTCGTATAATCCTTAACTTAATTCTTAATTAAGCTAATCTATTTATTCAATCAAATCATATACTTTCAATATTGAACATATAGATTTAGATCAATTTTTTCTACATTGTTTGACTTTGTACGTGACTCTATAGGTTTGAACACTAAGCCGGTAGCACAAAATTATTTCTATACTAATCGAAGTTACTATCTAGCAATAGTTTTCGATATCTGGATAGATCGAATATATACAAGGCAATATTCAAGAACCGATGCATACGATTACTGCATAATCATCTCTTTGATCTCGAATGCTCAAGGATGATCTAGGGTTTAACTGTCAACCCTGAATGAGTCATCCACATAGTATTTCAATCTTTCACACCCATCACATAAATTATCCGGGCCCAAGGTTTGCTAAATTGAAATACAGTGATGCATTAATTTTTATAATCCAGAGAGATCAATCTTATCTAGAACCATATACAGACTTTGCAAGTACTTGACTGTACCCAGTAGCCTTCTTTCACTGTATTAGAAATGCGGATAGTTCAGCACCAAAGCACGGTGAATTGCTTGCAAGTCACTATGATGATCTCATATCTCAGAGACACTTGCCCATACACTTCGTGAGCTGCTCTTGATAGCAGAGTGCTCCACAGATGAGTCACTTGTTTAGTGATGATGTACTCTTACATCTCATCTATATGCCATACCAGTGTCTCTACACTTCTTGGTTAAGAAGATAACCAACCTATATGGTACACAACGATCTACATTCGATGAACATCATCATCTTTAATGATATATCATTTGGTCATAAATATGTTTAAGAACTATTCAATAAATCTTCTTTTATCGATCATCATATAGTTCTAAGAACTTCATCATAATATAAAAGTTCTAATAAGAAAGATGTACACCTTGTGATGAAACAATATCAAATAAGCTTATACTCATTCATAATTCATATACAATTATAAAGAGCACAATCGTCCAAACGATTGGCTTTAAGACATATTTTCTAACAAAATCATTGGCCAATTGCATGAGAGCTGGTTTGTATTATGATGTCGAACAAACAATCTATGAAGTGGACTATGCTAAAGGTAGTTGTAATCAAATTTATCAATTTTTTTAAACATTCTTTCCCGATGATCTTATCAATTCAATTCTTAAGACATGTCTTTCTTAAAAAAATTCTTAGGATCATATCTATTGGTCTTAGGTCCTTTATATCAAAGTTACTAGATATAAAACTTTAGTATCATTAACAACTTGTATATTAGTTTGGAAATTAAAATATCATCAACATAAAGACATACAATAATATGAATTGCAATTTATCTTAGAAACAAACATAGTTATCAACTTCATTAATAGAACAACAATAAGATAAGACCACGACATCGAAATTCTCGCACTATTATTTTGGTACTTATTTAAGCCCATATAAAGATTTAAGTAATTTGCAAATCGTATGTTCTTATTCATTTACTATAAATTGTTCTCATCATGAAGGAATGTTGTCTTCACATCCTTTTGGTAAACATAATTTAAATATAGAAGTTAAAGCAATCAAAGTCCTAATAGATGTAATCTTACTGATTAAAGAGTACATAGCAGATCAATTTTGGTATTGAGAGGGATTCTCAACTCCAACGAAAAGAAATTGATCATATCTTGATTATGTGCCAAATAACAAGGGAGACTTGGAGGCATATCTCTACCAAGACTTTCCATTCTTATTCTTTCGATTTGTCTTAGTCATAGTTGAGTTATATTTTTGATTGGCACTCAACTATCCAATAGTCCAACTGTTAATATGAATTTATAGTTCAATTGCTCGTGATATTAAGCCAATTGTAGCTCTAGTAGCACCCTTTCAATACCACTTATTGCTGCAGACTTCCGGCTCTAGCCGAAGTTGCTGGAGTGTGGTGGCATCTGGTGGGGGGATGGTGACCGGAGTTACAAGAAAGATCTCTAGCCAGAATTGACTCCAATGGGGACTCTCTGATGCTCAATCAAAAATCTAAAATAGATGGGTAGGAGAGCATGCGATAGTTGCATACCTTAGGGGGCCCCTAGTTGTCTGTATTTATATATCAATGTTTGAGCTGTGAGGGGGATTAGTTGTAGAAGGCCATCCTGGCTTCTCTGGTTGTACCACTTTTAGATGTCTGGCCTGCCTTTTAGTGGTAGATATTAGTTTATCCAGCATGCAACAAGTCGCTCTTAGGAGTGGCATGATTTGATAGGACCTCATCTGGTACATAGTCAACCGCTCTCAAGAGTGGCGCGATTTGAAATCAAGAGGCGTGACTTGATGGGACCATGTGGGGTCTCTTATCAACCTTTCTAAATATGGCGGTCAGTGGTAGGTCCCTTGATCGAAGATAACTGTTAGATGTGTGCCCTAGAAGCCAATCTTGGCTAACACATACTTTTCTCTAGGTTTTTTTTTATACTTGTTGGACAGTCTTTATAATCAATCATGTCTTATGTGTCCATGATTTATCTTAGAAATTAACAAAGATGATTTTGTATATTCTCAAGATGTTGAGAATTTGAGATATACATCATTAGTGGTTAATTTCAAAATACTCCCGATCAAAGGATTGTTACGGAGGATAGTAATCAATCCATTCAAGATCGGTGCATGGATCACCTCCTTTTAGGACAGATGAGTCTCAAATCTGCAGTATAGAGATACTAGGATGAGAGTACAGGTGGTTGTTAGAGAACAACTTGCACTAAGCATGACCAACATAAGAAATTACTTGAATGTCTACTCACTCGTCAGTGATTTTCTCAATGCTGCAGTAGTGTGACTGGTCCTTTGACCTACGGTGTGTTGGCTATTCACAGCGAGGCTACATAGTTTGACTGTACATTTTCTTGGTCCCTAGCCATTCGAGTCCTTGCTGTGTATGTTGGCTATGATAGGTTCAAGTTCGCTGTTTGGAGTAGGATGCACCTAGATAGAATCTATCGATCTTGATAGAAAGGAGAAGTCCTATGCGATTGTAAGACTGAGTTCAAAAATTTTGACCAGAGTAAGTGTGAATATTGAAAAAAGTTTCACAAAATTCACAAATGAACTCAAGTCGAGCCAATCTAGCATATGACTAACGATGGGGTTTGACGAGTTCTCCATGACCTCCATCAAGTCGGGACTCACGATAGAGGGATTGTATCACACGATAACTACACCTAGGGATTCATTTTCTATTCTGCTGAGTTGCCACTACATATTGCTAAATGTTACCGATGGATCGTGAGAACTCACTAAGATTATTTTGGATCAACGATCTTCATTGAGGTGAGTTGGAATCATTTCAGCCCATCGAAAGTATTTCGATGATACTGTGATGAAGATCATGGTCTGTCTCACTACCAGACAGAATACAACCTGAGAGGTCACATACAAATGAACATGATCTGATCAATGGCTTGAATCATATTCAATTATCAATCAGATTGATAGTTTGAATTTTAGAAACTGCTAATTTGTAATCGTTATAGTTTTGACAGCTGCTAATTATTAGCGCAGAGACTTGATTACAAATATCATAATTTTTTGAAGCTGATTAAATTATAAATTAAATTTTAATTAATTTAATTAATTTAATTTAATTATATTTAATTTATTTAATACTAATTGGATTCAATAATCCAAATCAGATTTGGATTTTAGGCTTGATTGGATCAGGCTTGACAGCCTTTTCAAATTCGGCTCGTTTCGGACTCGATTTGAACATGATTAAGGACCAACTTAAACCAGAAGAACTATGACTCAGAGAGCCTAAGTCCTCTAAGACTCTCTCTCTAGAAATCATGCCAAGAAGGGAAGAAGGGCATTATTTTTCACATCCTTTTCTTCTCACGTGCATGAAAGGAGAGGGGTGCCAATAGTTGGCGCCCCACCTTATCTGGAATTCTTTTTCTTTCAAATTTTTTTTATTTGAATTTGATTCAAAATAGGATAGAAATCCATTAGATTGGGCATAGAAGATTTTTTTATGTGACAAAAAATTTGAGAAAGTTGGGACGTGCGCTATTTGTTAGAGGAGGTTTCTTTCTTGCATAAGAACTCAATCTCAACACCCTTCCAACCTTTGATTTAGATTTCAACACCTTAGATTAAATCAGATGAGATCTTTTGAATGTTAAAGGAGAAGGTGTGTGTGAGATAAGAGGGTGGTTGTGCGATAAAAATTATGTGGGGAGTGAAGAATTTTAGCGTGAGAAGAGGAGACGTCCAATAGGTTTTGCGCCACTTCTTTCTTTCTTACATTCCAACGCCCTCCCTTCTTCCTTGCATCTTCCACATCCAGATCTGATAGAGATCAGATCTAAGAAGAGAAAAGAGAGAGAACAAGAGAAAAGAAGGGTTCTTCTCTTCTTCATGGTGATCTAGTTCCGATTCCGTCAGATCTGAGCGAAAGAGTTCGCGCAGCGATCTCTTTCTTCAAGATCTAGAAGAAGAGATCTAGATCCAAAGATGAGGAGCCAGATCTACAAGGTACTAGCACATCAGTGATCTCGATACTCCAATCAGATATCTCCATGTGAATACCAATAGAGGTCAGGCGCATGCGCGGCTACAATCAGAACCCGTGACATCTGCAGGATCCGAGGTATGGAGATCCGATCTCCGTTTGTTTTCACTAACGATTTATTTTTATTTCAGATTTCAGATCATGGTTACATATTCATATCATGATCCTGCTATCATTTTTAGATCAGATCTGGTACGTATATGAATTAAAATTATTTAATTTATTTACTTCCATTGCTTGATGTTTAGAAAAAGTTTTTAAACTCCACATACGAAATCGTAACAGTTTTCTAACAGTGGTATCAGAGCCAGATTCTGATACGAATATGAAAACCCCTCAGATCTGAAATCTAATTTATAGAAATCAGATTTGAAGATTAATTTGATGATCCATGTCATTCTGAAATAAGATTGCCCTGGCATAATCCGGTTATGCTGAACGGTTGTCCTAGAACGATGTAGAACATCCACTAAGGTTAAATCTGATTTTTCTATATGCTGTAATATGAACAGAATTATTTTAGATCTAAAATTATTTTAGATCTAAAATAAATTATGAGTTATTCAGATCTAAAATTGGTTTTAGATTTAAAATTTTAATTAGGGTGTAATTTGGATCTAGTATGTTTGCTGAAATTTTTCTTACATGCATAGATTCAAAGTTATGGTTCATATATTTGACATGTGAAAGATATTTTGATCTAATTTTTAATTGATTATATATGTGATATATTAGATTAAATTTTTAGTAGCTTAGTAATTGAATTGGGATAGTCACCATGATCGTTCGGTCATAAGATGATGAAGGGATTGAAGTCCTTTTCTTGCCCATTTGATGGGTTCTCTCTTATGATGTCTAAGGGTGCCGACTGTGATGTTTTCCATAAAGATGAACAGCGAACAAAAAATATATATGATACGTATTTTAGATTTAAATCAGATTATACATATATTTTTATGTATTTTAGATCGATTAATATTATATTTGATATATTGTTTGACATCCGATCTAAAATTTAATTTCTGTAAAATCCTAGATCCAAATCCTAGGCTTTGTTTGTATGAGAGCATGAAACTTTGACTGGTATGCTTGTGGAGTTGACTCAATTCTCAATTAGATCGACTTGAGTGCTTCGTGAGTTGACTCATTTTTGTTGGAGTCGTCTTAAGATCCTGATAGGTCAGCTCATTTGCTGATAAGTTGACTCAATTATGCAGGCTAGGTCTACAAGTTTCTATTTATCTCAGTGTGTGCTGACTCACTGTGATAAGTCGATTCGTGTACTAGGATGAATTGACTCAATTCTGCAAACAGCGATATTGTATAAGATACAACATAAATGGTTTAGATTAGAAATATTTCGAGATCTAAACTTAAACTCATGTACATAATGCACTTAATTAAGAATTAAGATTTGAAATTATAAGATCTAAAATTATGAATCTAAGATCTAAATTTTAATGCATAAAATATAGACTTTGGGTATAGGTTGAACAAATTAAGTTTAGAGACCAAACTACAACTAGGGTCATTGATTAGATCAGGTTAAAACTTTTTTCGATTTTGAACAGTTGATCGAACTTAATCAAGAGTTGATTAGGATTAGATTAAAGGAGCTCAAAATTGAATTTAGTTATAGTTGGTCAAATTAATTCATATGTGATGTGAATTAATTAAGTCAAGACCGATTTTGGCTCAGCCGTTCGAGCTTGGATTTATAGGTTAACCTAATTAATTCTAATCAACCAATTTAGTGTCTAAGGTAAGTATTAGATGGTGGTTATTTACTTAGTTCCGTTGTCTGACCTGGCCAATTCGTTGATGTCTAAGGAAAGCAATGGAGGGACCCCCACTCATCTTTTCTTACCTGGCCATCTTGGGAGATTATATTTTGTATTAGGTTATTTGTTGACCCGAGTTCACCCATACCGACTAGGTTGGTCAGACATAAAATATGTTGATCTAAACTAGATTAGTCATTACAGCAGATGTATGTGACAAATTAGAAGAGACCTGAACCCAAATCTCCTTTCTAAATATTAAGTCTACTGGTCTTCCATCATTGTAGAGATGTAGATGCCTTTTTCGATGTTGATCGTTCTCGACTAGTTACAGTGGTTCAGTTGCATCGGAAAAGCACAACCACTCTATTGGTATCAGATGCCCTGGGGTAAAGATGGGGTTGGGCCAAATAACTATTAGGTGAGGGATCCAATGATGGCTTTGCACTCGCTGGTAATAGTGGGTCGGACTTAACTAAGAAATGTGCCAATAACTGTTAGGTGAGGCCATAGGACTTAGAGACCAAGTCGCTGTAATATGCTTGGAGAAGCATCTGGATAAAGAGTTGTCTATGTATTGATATATGTATCACCAATAACTGTTAGATAAGGTGCCATACATCGATGGGACCGCAGCACCCACTAGAACCTATTATCATGTTAGAGTTTCTGTTTCTCCATCCGAGAAGTATGAGAGACTCAAAAAATTAATGGGAGCCTTTTTGTTTATTTTTAAAGTCTTTAAAATAAATTATTACAAGTATAATCATCTAATTAAAACTTTGCTCTCTATGATCAATTCTTCAGCTTCCAACCCTCTAGCTCGAATTTTAGATATAAACCACTTAATCGAAATAAATTACATATTCTAGCTCATAAATCTAGGAATAATTCTTAACTTTTAGAAATTAAGCCGTGTTCTTGACCAGGTTAACCCAATGTCATCAGCTTATCCAATCTATAGTCAACGAGCTGTACTTGACAAATGGTTGGACATGACAATTAGGTTAGGTGCTATAAATTGGATTCCATAGTTGATGAAATCTAATATATGCATGAGGACATGTAGACTGCCAATGACATGCTGATTCATCTACGATAGTTGTGAGATGATCAGAGTCACACAGTGCATGAGATGCATGATGGGCAGCTTGTCCATGATCGATGATCAAGAATATTGAAGAGCTTGAAAAGCTCAATATGACCATGCATAAAAAATTGCTAATGGATTTGATCCTGCAATCTATAATTCATACGGATAGTTTGTGAAACTATTATATAAATAAATGTTATAGGACCTTAACTAAATTGGTTAATATGCTGGTAACTAAAGGATCTTGAAAAGTTCAGAGATACATATCTGGAGAACCTAAGAATATTGACACACCTTTGAAAGGTATGTCGAATTGCTAAAAATTAATTTTATGGTTTTCTCTTTTTCACTAGACTCTAGTGCATATTACGCACTTTAGTATATAGTCTAAGGAAGGAAGAGGACTGAGGGAAGGTGTTGTGACTCTTTTGAGTCGGCAATTGTGCAAAAGTTGTACTTGGCCATGAGCACCTAATTTCAATGATTACTGTTTAGATTTAGTTCATTATCATTTGCATGGTGATGCATTTGTGAAATTATTTGAGTAAATAGTAAATGCCATTGGGTCTGAGAGATCCAGAACCAAATAACTTGAGTATATAGATGGTTCTTTTGGCTAGGTCATGTATGAGAAGAAATGATCTGCCGACCGAAGAAAATGGGTATTTAGGCTCATTGATTGTTAAGTCATATCTAGTCTGTAAATCATCTCTTTAAAAATTAATAACTAAGCTACAATTTATGGGTCAAGAGGATAGGACCACTGAGATACTTACTCTAGTACACATACGATGTGCATGGCCCATTTGATGAGCCAGACTAAGAGATTATCACTACTTCATCACCTTTATCGATGAACTATCATGGTATAGGTATGTATGTGAGATATAAATCTAAAATACTTTGAAAGGTTCAAAGAATTCAAATGTGAAGTAGAAAAGATAAATCAAAAAAAATTTGAAAGGTACTTCGATCAGATCGAGGATGCAATACCAATAAAAATTATCGATTATCTAAAGAGAATGGCATAATTTTATGATGGAATTCTCCTTGTACACCTCAGCTCAATGGGATATTTGTGAGGAGCGATGGTGCTATATGAGATATAGTCTAGTCCATCATGAATATCACTAATTTAATTATTGTTCTTTAGAAATAAGATTTAATTTTAAATTTAAATTAGATTTTCTCTAAAGTTGGTTTCACCGCACCATATGAGATATAAAATGGTGGACAAGTTAGAGGATGGGTCTGTGAGAGCTCGTTTATAAGGTATCCCAAAAGATGTTTGAGATATCACTTTCTCTTCTCAGTGGTTCACAATGTGATTATGAGCAATTATATTATTTTCTTGAAAACAATAGGAGGATGAACTCAAAAAGAAAGTCTCTAAAGAACAACAAATCACAGGACCTGTATAACCTATTTAAGATGAGCCAGTATATGTAGTACCTCCTTCACTTCGTAGATCTAGTAGGATCTTCCATCCTTTAGAAGGTACTTGGTATTCTAACAAAAGATTCAGAGAAAGTATTTCTCGAGGGAGATTGGGAACATAGGGATGATCCCAAAATCCTACAATGATGTGATATGAGGAATCATATAGTTACATGAAGGTCAATGGGAGGGTCCCATACTGACATCGGTTATGATGTGGTTACATATAGAATTTTCTTTTCAAAGACCTAGGTCAAATATTCTAAAAATAAAGGTCTATAGAGATAGATCCTAAAAAGATATTTGATTTTCACAGATAAGTACATAGAAGAGGTACTGAAAGGGTTCAGTATTGAAACTTTCAAGAGAGATCCATTATCCTCTTGGGCATAGGTGAATGCCATGCTATGTACTGGACTTGGTATATCTTGCTGTGAAAGTCATGAGCAGATATTAGTCGAATCCAGGCTGGGAGCATTGGATTACTATGAAAATGTCCCTAAGTACTTAAAAAGCACTAAGAGATTATTCCTCATCTTTGAAAAGGGTTTAGGTTAAGAGTGGGAGGATACACTAATGTTGATGGTAGAATATCTACATCAGCATGTATTCTCGAGTTATGTTAGTTCGATATGTTGGAAAGGTTCTAGACAATCGACCAATGGAAGCTGAATATACTATAGATGTGCAGAATGCGTTCTGGTTTTTGTGATAGTTGCGGAATTGGATGTCATACTATTGGATGCTATGATATTATACTGCAAAGATAATGGTCCATAGCCTTTGTTAAGGAGCCAAGGTCTCATCAGAAGTCCATGCACAGAACAAAGATATACGCGATTACCTCAAGTAGAAATACATTGAGGTATAGAGAGTAAACTCTATATAGAATATGGTAGGCCCGAGTCACTTAGCCTGCTTGATATTGAAGCCTGTCTTCAGAAGATGAGGCTCACGTATATGGTAGATTAGCTTTAGTGTAAGTGGGAGTTTGTTAGATGTATACCCTAGAAGCCAATCTTAGCTGACACATACTTTTTTTTAGGACATATTTTATACTTGTTGGGCAGTCTTTATAATCAATCGTATCTTATGTATCCATTATTTATCCTAAAATTAACAAAGATAATTTTGTATATTCTCAAGGTGTTGAGAATTTGAGACATATATCATTAGTGGTTAATTTCTAAATACTCCCGATCAAAGAATCATCACGGAGGACAGTGATCAATCCATTCAAGATCGATGCACGGATCACCTCCTTTTAAGGCAGACGAGTCTCGAATCTACGGAGTAGAGATACTAGGGTAAGAGTGTAGGTGGTTGTTAGAGAACAACTTGCACTGAGTGTGACCAACACAAGAAATCACTTGGATGTCTACTCACTCATCAGTGGTTTTTTTGATGCTACAATGGTGTGACTGGTCCTTTGACCTACAGTGTGTTGGCTATTCGCAGTGAGGCTATATAGTTTGACTACACATTCTCTTGGTCCTTAGCCATTCGGATCTTTGTTGTGTATGTTAGCTATTGTAGGTTCAGGTTCGCTGTTTGGAGTAGGATACACCTAAATGGAATCTATCAATCTTGGTAGAAAAAGTTCAATGCAATTCGTAAGACTGAGTTCAAAAAATCTCTAGCCAGAGTAAGTGTGAATACTAGAAAAAAATTTTATGAGATTTACAAATGAACTCAAGTCAAGTCAATCTAGCATATGACTGACGATGGAGTTTAATGAGTTCTTCATGACCTCCGTCAAGTCAAGACTCACGATAGAGAGATTGTATCACACGATAACTGCACCTAGTAATTATTTTTTATTCTATCGGGTTATCACTATATATTGCTAGACATCACTAGTGGATCGTGAGAACTCACTAAGATCATTTTCAGATCAACGATCTTCGTTGAGGTGAGTTGGAATCATTTTAGTCCATCGAAAAGCATTTCGATGATACTGTAATGGAGATCACGGTATGTCTCACTATCAGATAGAATAAAATTTGAGGGATCACACACAAAAAGAGCATGACCTAATCAACGACTTGGATCATATTCGAATTATCAATCGGATTGATAGTTTAAATTTTAGAAACTGCTAATTTATAATCGTTACAGTTTTGGTAGCTGCTAATTGTTAGTATAGGAACTTAATTACAAATATTATAATTTTTAAAGTTGATTAAATTATAAATTAAATTTAATTAATTTAAATTTAATTAATTTAATTAGACTTAATTTAATTTAATGCTAATTGGGTTCAATAATTCAAATCAGATTTGGATTTCAGGCTTGATTGGATCAGGCTTGACAACCTTTTCGAATTCGGCTTGTTTCGAACTCGATTTGAATCCGATTAAGACCCAACTTAAATCAGAAGAACTATGACTCAGAGAGCCCAAGTCTCCTAGGACTCTCTCTTCAAAAATCATGCCAAGAAGGGAAGAAGGGTATTATTTTCACATCCTTTTCTTCTCACATGCGTGAAAGGAGAGGGGGCGCCAATAGTTGTGCCCACCTTATCTGAAATTTTTTTCTTCTAAATTTTTTTCTATTTGAATTGATTCAAAATAGGATAGAAATACATTAGATTGGGGTGTGGAAGATTTTTTGTGCGACAAAAATTTGAGAAAGTTGGGACGTGTGCTATTTATGAGAGGAGGTTTCTTTCTTGCATAAAAACTCAATCTCAACACCCTTCCAATCTTTGATTTAGATTTCAACGCCTTAGATTAAATCAGATGAGATCTTTTGAATGTTAAAGGAGAGGGTGTGCATGAGATAAGAGGGTGGTTGTGCGACAAAAAATTGTGTGGGGCGTGAAGAATTTTAGCATGAGAAGAGGAGACATCTAATAGGTTTTGCGCCACTTCTTTTCTTTCTTACATCCCAATGCCTTCCTTTCTTCCTTGCATCTTCTACATCCAGATCTGATAGAGATCAGATCTAAGAAGAGAAAAGAGAGAGAAGAAGAAGGGTTCTTCTTCTCTTCATGGCAATCTGGTTCAGATTCCGTCAGATCTGTGCGAAAGAGTTCGCGTAGTGATCTCTTTCTTTAAGATCTAGAAGAAGAGATCTAGATCCAAGGATAAAGAGTGAGATCTGCAAGGTGCTAGCACATCAGTGATCTTGGTGCTCCGATCAGGCATCTCTATATGGATACTAGCAGAGGTCGGATGCGTGTGCGGCTACGATCAGAATCTGGGACATCCGCAGGATTCGAGGTATGAAGATCCGATCTCCGTTTGTTTTTCACTAACGGTTTATTTTTGTTTCAGATTTCAGATCATGATTACATATTTGTATCAAGATCCTACTGTGATTTTCAGATCAGATCTGGTACATGTGTGAATTAAAATTATTTTAATTTATTTTCTTCCACTGCTTGATATTTAGAAAAAAATTTAAACTACACATACGAAATCATAGAGATTTTCTAACAATAACGTTATGGACGAGACTCATCCTGAATTAGTATCCGATGTTTAGGGCTCATTCTGATGGTATGCGATGTATAGGTTGGCAATCTGAGGTACCTAAAGGTGGGCTTGGCCCAACATCGTGGCAGCTCAAGTGTGGATCGGCGACTTATGAATGAGGGCACTAGCAGGAGGCTAGAAATCTATGTACAGGTTGGCGGTCGATGGGTGGGTCAGCCACGACTAGAGCTTGTTTGTATCTTCAGATCGGGCATCTATGTTCTACCCATAACATATGCCCTCCTACTCCCTAGCCTAAGCAGTGGTTGGGCGTAAGGATTATAAGCCACTCTTCGTCCATTGGGGACACATGTCGATCTATCATTCTTTGGCCAAAGTGGCACATCCGTAGCCTTTGAACCATGGTGTCAGAGAGTTGGTTGGATTTACGAAGAGGCATTAGGAGAGAAGGCATCAGGTGGCAATTATTTATAGGTTCGATAGGATTTGAGGCATCATGCACACCTTCAGAGGTATGCCCATAAATGTGCCTCTTGGGGGAAATCATTTTGATTGATTCGATTTTGCCGCATGGCAATCATCAGTGGTTTGGTTAGATCAACGTAGGATCAAGGGCCATCCATAGCCTTTTAAATAGGGGTGCCTTTATCTTCTCTTTCTTTCCTTATTGTTCTTCCTGAATCTTCTTTCTCTTTGAGGCAACGGTGCTCTTCCAAGGAGGTCCAACACTCCATTAGCAAGTCTACTTTTGGACATGCAGGTCAGTTTTCTAGGTCCTCCCTTAACCATTTTCTTGCCTATTTTTGCTTTTCTTTACGTCCACTCATTCTTTTTCTTCATCCCCATATTTTCTTCCTTTGCCTTCTTTGGGTTTAGTGTGGTTCATCAGCCTTGGGATGGATAGACTAGGAAAAGAGATAGTGGTGCGGAAGCCTTCCGACTCTCCTTCAGGGGGTGAGTCGGAGGGTCCTATCCTTGAGTTTAGGAATGAGAGCTTTGCAACAGGAAAATATTGCTCGACCCTAGACTTAGATGATGTCAATGTGATTTGGGCTCAATTCAGCATTCCACCCGAGTTTGATTTAAAGCTCCTAGGTCCATCTAGCAGAATGTGCAATCCCCTTCTAGGTTGGGTCACTCTGTATGAGTCGTTCTGGGCTGGCCTTAGGCTCTCACTACCTCCTCTTTTTGTTGAACTTTTTTTATCTTTCAGTATGGCTTTGGGTTTGGTGGTCCCAAACTCATGGTGCTTCATAATTATTTTTTTGGCCACTTGCTTTTTGGAGGAGATTCAGCCATCCATCAACCTACGTCAATGCTTCTACACCTTCAAGAGACACCCGTATGATGATTGGTTGTATGTTTCCCCTCAGAAGGGGTCTGTGCCTTGATCTAAGGTGCCCTTCATCGGTTCACGACTGGAAGGAGCACTTTTTCTATATCTCCTACTCAGTCATGGGGGATTAGGGTTTAGTAAATGGGTCCGACCTAGAGAGTCTGACCTCCAAGCTCCTAAGCTAAGTAGTGAAGACAAGTAGTGCTTCGAAGCATTGTGTGAGAGCAAGATTCTGCCATTATAAGGGTTGTTGTCGAAGTAGACTATCTTCGACGTCGGCTTTAGTCTAGCAGATCCTCGAGGTAAAAATTGAATTAGCCTATCCATACTTTTTCCTCCCCTCTTTATTCTCTCATTTTTGAGTTGGCTTGGTTTATCACAAAATGAAGCCCGAGGAGGTCGAGGTGATGAAGAAGTTGGTTCTGAAGAAAGAAGGCCCTGGGTTCTTTTCTAGTGCGATTGGTGTGGCTGCATCGAAGATGCCACGATAGATTCTGATCAGTCAGGTGAAACAACCCAACAAGAAGGGCACTCCTTCTGCCAAGATGGTCTAGGCTTCTTCGATGCAAGTTCAGGCACCGACCGCTCGTCCACCACCCCCGACCTATGCGAAAGCTCGGGCAATGATAGCTCATCCATTGACTTTGACTTCGGACAATACCCTCAGGTCCTAGAATCATCTCCCCAAGATGAGAGGAGCAGCTCAGAGTCAGCTCCTCTCCCTAGCTAGGGGCCGAAGGCCATTTCGATTACTCCCTCTAGCTTCACCTTGTGAGGTCGTAAAGTAGCTTGTGAGCAGCTTCGAAACTTTTTCTTCCAGTGGACACCGATTAGCTGGAGGAGCAGAGCCTAAATGCCCAGTAAAAAGATGCCATTAACGCTTATACTCGGGTGGTTCTCCGATCCTCCTTTTTTTCTCTTTTTTTTGTATCTTTGATAGCTAACTTGGTGATAAACATTTAAATTAAGTCACTAGAGGTACTAAATATTGTAATAATTGATGTTATTTTATTAAAATTTGATATTCTCTAGTTATTTTATAGATAATCAAGAGTTTGGCTTATACAACTCAAATTAGATTTAAATTGGCTCAGATTAGAGTGAACCAGGCAACCAGCTCAAGGGCTAATCAAATCCAAGTATGATCGTGACTTACTTATGAAGGGATCAGATGCAGAATCTCAAGATCCAAATGCCAAAAAGCAACCTCTCCAATCAAGGGCTTAGAAGCAAACTAATTAAAGATCAAAGGCTAAGATTCAAGAAGCCAATCCAAAACCCTAAGAGGACATATGGAGCACCACTTCATCTAAGGGATGAGAAGCAACTTTTAAAGATCCAATGGCTAGCAAATCTCCATACCTAAAACCTCTCCATGCCCTCTCTCTTTCTTCACGTTAAACCTCTCCATGCCCTCTCTCTCTTGCATCCTTTCTTTCTTACACAACCAAACTCTCATCTTTCTCTGGCCCACAAAGTGGGTGCACCCCCTCTCTTCTATTAGTACACGCCAATCCCCATGCCAGAAAAAGAAATCCCCCCATGCCTCAAACTCTCTTGAAACCTTAGGCTCTTCTCTATAAATACATGCCTCCCTTCCCCTCTTCCATAGCTTCACATGTCCGCTTTGGGGGATTATCTCTTAAGCCTCCCTCTCCCTCTTAATCAACTCCTTCCACATGCCAACAAGCTTCTATCTTTCTCTTCTTCCATCTAAAAACCTTGTTGCCACTTTGCCTTTCAAAACACCTCTACCATCTTCTCTTCTCCCTTCACCCATCCAAATATCAACAAGAGGTTTAGATCTGAAGTCTAGAGGATCTACGGGTGTGAAGAGTACCTTCAAGAGTCCAAAGATGCAGTAGATTTCAGCCTTCAACATCTCCTTCATGGCCAACTAGTTCTCCACTTTCTCGAAAAATCACTGGAAAGCTTATAATGACAGCATTTTTATTTCTTTATCTTTTATACTTTCTTCTTTATATGCAATAAAAGTTTTGACTTTATTTCTTCATTTCTATGAATGTCTTTTATTTATTGCATTCTTAATTTCTAATATAATATGAGTCTTTGCATAGCCTATGACTATGTAGAGACAGATCATGATCAAGTGATATGATCCGTACTCAGCGAGATAGGCTATACTCAAAAATCGATCATAGATCTATTTACATGAGATCGTAGTTTAAAATAGTCTATGACTCTTGGGACGAGCCGTGATCTAAGGATACGGTTCATACTCTTGAAATAGTCTATTTCTAAACTTGATTCCTTTTATTTTATGCATACAATCTTGATTAGCCTATACTTCAAAAAGACGGGCCTTGATCCAATGGATACTATTGGTGCAAAAATCCGCCGGCGTCGGAGAAGCTGGAGTCGAGGGAGTCGCGGTCGCCGTTGGAACCTGCAAAGGAAGTCTAAACCGGAGTTGGGGTTACTCCGGCAAGACCTTCCGATGCTCAAGTCAGTTCTCTGCCTCAACAAGAATGGAGTGCTCGAACGAAATTTTAGCAGAGTTTTGAGATAAAAATTAGAGCTTAGAAATAACGTATCTGATGATCCCTATTTATAGACAGAGGGCATAACAAACTGATAGCGACGCCTGTAACCGTCTGGTAGTGGGCCATTCAGGACAATGAGGAGTTTGTTACGGAGAGTAGTGGAATGGAGTCATGGCCATCGCCGTGGCCTGCCATGTGGGGCCTGTTGTGGAGAGTGGAGTGATGTCCATTGTCGTGACTTGACAGAGCATGATGGAGCCACATGGGATCCATTACAGGAAGTGGAACAGAGTTACGGCCATTATTATGGCCTGCCAGGGAGTCCGGGCCTGTCGGCCGAAGCTCGGTAGGGTGCCTGATGGAGCGGGGTAGCTCTCTGTCTGAGAGGAGATCAGATATTTCCGAGGTTGCTGACGAGCCCACTGTCGTCGGGTGCCTTAGGTGTTGGCACTGCAGGCTGAAGTCATTTTGCCGTAGAAGCTCGGACGGAGACTTTTCGTTGGTGGAGCCCGACTGGAGTTGGTCTGATGTAGGAACTTATTTGAAGGCTGTCTGCTGGAGAGATCCGATTATATGAGAGATCCGATAGAAGATCGTCCGACGGCTGAATTCAGAAGATGTTGTAGAAGTCTGTCCGCAGGAGCCTGTAGAACACTGTCGAAGTCCGACTGGAGCCATTGAAGGTTGGTTGACGCTGTTGAAGGTCGGTTGATGCTGTTGAAGGTCGACGGTCGGAGAGGTATGGAAGACACCGGAGGTAGTCGGTCGCCGTAGAAGTTCGTCTGCTGGGGCTTGTCTGCGGTGGGAGTTCATCTGAAATCCATTCGCTGTAGAAGTTCAGGAGAAGTCCGATTCTTGTAGAAGTTTGGATGAGGACCGATTATCGAAGAGGCTCGGCTGAAGCCCCCCTGTGACAGAAGTTCGGAAGGCATTCATTTATAGTGGAAACTCGGATGGAATTCACTTACAGTAGAG
>KE505067.1:249115-262517 GCA_000441515.1 Elaeis oleifera | reverse complement strand
AGATCAGATCCAGATCTGATTTTTGGAGAAAGATTCGTGAGGAGAAGATAATCTAGATCCTGCTTGAGTGGATACTAGTAGAGGCCAGGCGACTGCGTGGCTACATCAGAACTTCGGGCATTGCTGCGATCATCTATAGGGTAATCAAGTTACCCTAGAGGTATTTCTTTATTCCTCATATTTTTAGATTTAATTTTAGATTTAATATCAGATAATAAAAATTAGATCTAATAGATCTTAAATCTAAAATATCGTAGGATAATTTTTTAAATATTCCGTCCCAGATCTCATTAGATCTGGAAGATCCTACAAGGAAAAAGCCAGTTTTTCCTTCACTATCAGACACTCTCCCTCTCCAACTTTTCTTTCTACACAACAAGTTGAATGCCCAGTTATGCATCAATTTTTTGAGTTTATGTATGAGCAAGTTCATCAAGATCAAATCTAAATAGCCTACAGACTAGAAATAATCCATACTTTAATGCCTACAATCCAGGCTGGAGGTTCGATGAAATTTTTTACGAAAATCACAACCAGTGGTTACCCCACTACTATAAGAATCTACGTTCGTAGATGTGTCTTATTACGATATGTCCTATTCACAATATCAATTTTCTCCAACTGTCTATAGCCCATCATTTGAAGAGAAGATTCTGCAAGCATTAGACAGGATAGAAAGCACCAATCAGATCCTTCACTTCTCTACGCAATCCTTAACCGACCCAAAAATTCAAATTGATCAACTAACAATTGCATTCAATAAGGAGGAGGAAAGAGAATTGTCTAGTCAGTCCGACAGTGACTCTGAGAGATAATACCTGGCAAGAAGTTTTAATATTCCTGTAACTTTTTTTGAACAACCAATTATGACTCTCGAAAATAAAATGATCATAGAACAATCCTGCACAACCAAAGAGATCAATACAAATAAATCGACTAAGACAGAAACATATAGGAAAGAATCAAAATGGTGGGATGAACCAAATCTATCATCACCTTATCTACCTAAGGTCCCATTCCTAAGTACCCAAGAATCATCCAATTCTTTTAATGGGAAGGGAGGATAAATTGATAAAATAATGAAATTAATTGAGACCTTTCAAGGACCATAAATGAATAACACAATGAAAAAAGCTACACCCATAATTCTCCTCCAAGATTCATTAGATCTCTGTTTGGCTCATTTCGGGGTGGACGATTTTGATGTAGATGGATATATCATAGAATAAATGACCTAGTAGAATATTCTATCCCAAAATCATCCCACTTTGGATCAAAAATATGAGCCATCATCTAGCCCCCAATAGCTCTCTTGTTAGAATCACCACCTACTCTAAAACTGAAGCCATTCTTGATACACCAACTGACATCCTTCCAGTGATCCCTAACTAGAAAGTCCAACTTATAGGTGTTCTAAAAGTACATAAAGAAGCTATCAGATGGGATATCTCTAAAATAAAGGACAATAATTTTGAGATTTTTATGACTGATCTCTTTGTAGTTGGTATTACTTTCGAGGACTGTCTTAAAATTTTCTACAATACTAAAACGATGTATGGAGGTAAATTAAAAAATGCCATGCTATAGATCAGAAAGAGATGATGTCGAGACATATTATACTCGAGAAAGGGATTGTGGTAAAGCAAGATATAGTTGAAAAATTCTTAAACTACCATCCCCAATCTTGGCCCAACAAACACAATTCCTTCCTGATCAACATGAAGACTATGATTATATTTTTAGACCCTAGTATTGCATGCTTTCCCAATATACTCTATTGATCTAGACTAGTCGTCTAGAGCATTCCACGAATATTTTACTGTCATGGTGACAAGGCCTCCTGATTGGCCTTGTCCTTTTAGAATCTTAAGGGACATTACCCAAGTTAGTTATAAGTGGGACTCCTTCATAGCGTCTGATTGAAGATGTTAAACTTAACGCTTGTTAGGAGATAATCCAATTTCCTAGAAGTAGTCTTAATAAAGTTTAGCTGAAGATTTTAAACTTAACCTCTTGGAGGCAATCCAGATCCTTACATTTTATTTTATTTTTTTTTAATATTTAAGACCTACTTCAATTGCTCTATTAAGGATTATCGAAGCCAAGTTGGGAGGAGAACTATATCTGTTATCCTCAAGGCCCAAGCTATGCTAAAAACAAATTAAGCCCAGGTGAACTCCTTTTTCTTTCTTTCTATGTGTCACACTCTATTTTTCTTCTCCATTGAGGACAATGTCATTTAAGTTGGGGGAGAGAATAATTAATTTAATTGAGTCTTCAAGTATGGTTAGAAATAATTAGTTTTGTGTATCCAAATTTTATCTCGATTTGAAGTTAATTAGGCACCCTAATCAATGAATGATTAATGGTTTAGATAATTTTAGAAACACTGAGTGATAAATTATTAAAAAAATCCAATGAATGGTAGAATTTAAATCAAACCAAATTTTGGAGTGATTTTAAAATCCTCTTCCTACCTATCTCAATGAAGAATCTATGGGTGAAAAGATCGAGGTATGCAAAATTATTTTATTCTATAAAAAAGGGTTTAGCATTGTCCCACTGAGTAACCAAGTCTTTTCACCTAAGTAAGCATTATGGTTCACATCAAAAGATAGGGATGTCAAGAGATCTGTTATAGAGTCAGTCTTACTTCATAGCTTTTTTTGGACTTGAGTCAGTAAGCTCGAGGAGCATTCTACATCTAATATTTTAAAACCAACTGATTTAGAAGTCATTGACTAAAAACTTGCTACAAGGATCAGCTAGAAGGCTCAAGAGACTAAGATATTGTACTAGACTCTTTTTTTTTAAAAAAAAAGATAATAAAGGAACTAAATTATAAGAAGATAATAAATTTAGTCCACATCAAGTTAGAAGACTTAAAGAGTAGAGTGGAGAGTTGGTGAAAGAAGATCTCCAATAATTTCTATGGCAACACTCAACCACTAACTAGATCGAATTAGTAATCCAATAAAGTATCTCTTTAATAGTTTAGTCGACTATTAGCTACCTTTAGGAGTGCCTAGGATAACTTCTAATTCAAGAATGAGTTGGTGCATATTGCTGATTTATCTATTTTATTTGAGGATGAGTAAAATTTAAGTTGGGGGTATGATAAACACTTAAATTAAGTCATTAGAGCTACTAATATTATAATAATTGATATTATTTATTAAATTTGATACTCTCTAATCTATTTTACAGGTAATCAAGAGTTTGGACTCATACAACTCAAATTAAATTTAAATTGGCTTAGGTTAGAGTGAACCAGGCAATCAGCTCAAGGGCTAATCAAATTCGAGTGTGAATGCGACTTACTCATGAAGAAATCAAGTGCAGGCTCTCAAGATCAAAGGCTAAGAAGCAAAACTCTCTAATTAAGGGCTTAGAAGCAAACTAATTAAAGATCCAAGGCTATGATTCAAGGAGCTAATCCAAAAGCCTAAGGGATGAGAAGCAACTTTTAAAGATCCAATGGCTAGCAAATCTCCACACCTAAAACCTCTCCATGCCCTTTCTCTATCTTGCATCCTCTCTTTCACACATGACCAAACTCCCATCTTCTCTCACCCACAAAGTGGGCACACCCCTTTCTTCTATTATTACATGCTAATTCCCTTGCCCTACACCTCAAACTCTCTTGAAATCCTAGCTTCTTCTCTATAAATACACCCCTCCTTCCCTCTTCCATAGCTTCACATGCCTCCTTTAGGGGATCATCTCCTAAGCCTCCCTCTCCCTCTTGATCAACTCCTTTCACATGCCAACAAGCTTCTATCTCTTCTCTTCTTCCATCTAAAAATCTTGTTGCTAGTTTGCCTTTCAAAACACCTCTATCATCTTCTTTCTTCCTTCACCTATCCAAACATCAGCGAGAGATTCAGATATGAAGTTTAGAGGATCCACATGTGAGAAGAGCACCTTCAAGAGTCCAAAGATGTAGTAGATTTTAGCCTTCAATATCTCCTTCATGGCCAGCTAATTCTCCACCTTCTCAGAAAATAACTGAAAAGCTTGTAATGATAGTATTTTTATTTCTTTATCTTTTATACTTTTTCTTTATATGCAATAAAAAAATTTGGCTTTATTCTTCATCTCTATGAATGTCTTTATTTATTGTGTTCTTAATTTCTAATATAATACGGATCTTTGAATAGCCTATGACTATATAGAGATGGATCATGATCAAGCGATACAATTCGTGCTCAGCGAGATAGGCTATACTTGAAAATTGATCATAGATCTATTCACATGAGATCGTAGTTTAGAATAGTCTATAACTCTTGGGACGAGCTGTGATCTAAGGATATGGTTCATGCTCTTGAGATAGTCTATTTCTAAATACGATTTCTTTTATTTTATGTGTACAATCTTGACTAGCCTATACTCCAAAGGGATGGCCGTGATCCAATGGATACGGGCCATGCTCTCCCTAGATAGGATATATCTTGGTTGTTACATATTAAATATTTGCATGTTAGAAGTACTGACAGACTAACAAAAAAATAGTTGAAATCCTAAGAATCTTCTTTCAATATTTGAATTAATCCTTTAATAGTGATTTATTTAATTTTGCTCTCACTGATCTTTTAATTAACCAGCATATTAATCTTTCTTTGATCTATTTTTAATTTACTCGAACATAATTTAACCCATGATCCCTATGGATACGATCCCAACTCACCCTATCTATATAGTTTGAGTTAGGTTTATTTTTGACTACCTACGATAGTGATCACTTGATTATTCTTGTAGCTCGATCACTACCTTGCCTTATTTAGTAGCTTGATGAAGGTGGCCAAGTTAGAGGTCTCAGACATCCTCAAAGAGTTAGAGGCCTCCTGCACAAGGGCCAACGAGGCTGAGGCCAAAGTAAAGCATCTTAAGGAGGCATTGAAGAAGACTAAGGCTGGACTGGCGATGGTTGAAGTGGTGAAGGTGATGGCCAAGGTGGCAAGTGTTGGTTTTCGGGTGATTCACATGCAAAAAAATTTTCGATCACCTTAATCACAGCAGAAGTAGATATAAAATAATTTTACATCTAAGCATGCAGATTCAAAATCTAAATCACATCTAGGATCATCTAACATGTATAAATAAATTTAAAGACATTGATCTAAAATCATAAAATAAATAAAAATTATACCTGAATGCTTTTCTCTTTTCTTCCTCGGATCGGATCCTGCGGATATCCAAGGTTCGCATCTGAGCTGCACAAGTATTCGACTTTTACTAGTGTCCATATAGAGATGATTTTGATCAGAACTCTGAAGCCATCAGTGTGCTAGCATCCTTACAAGCTTCGTTCTCGGCTTGGATCTAGGCCCTTTTCCTTATATTACTTGAAGCAGCTGTTGGCAGGTTTCTAGGGATTGAACCTGATCACCAAGAAAGATCAAGAACCCTTTTGATCTTTTTCTTTCTCTCTAAGACCTCCCTTTTCTCTTAGATCTGATCTAGAGGAGGGAGATATGGGGTGTGGAAGGGAGGGAACAAGGAGGGAAGAGGGCGTGGAACATAGGCTTGTGGGAAGAAAGAAAAAAAAACTCTCAAAAAATATCGCACCCCCCAACTCCCCTCTTTTATTTTGTCACACAAATCAGAGGTAGTTTCTATGCCAAAAAACAACTCTAATTAGATTAGAATTGGTTTTAATTAGTTAGGCTCAATCCCTATCTAAAAAGGTGTTCTAACTAATCAAGAAACTATGTAACAACCTCTCCACACCCCTTCATGCATGCCAAAGAAAAACCAGCGAGAAAAATCACTGCCCCATCTCTTTTCTAGTCAGCCACTTGGAGGGAGAAGCTTAGAGAACTTGAGCTCAAAGGATCAAGATTAATTTGGTTCAAACTAGATCCAAATTGAGTTCAAATTGAGTCCAAATCGAATCAAATTTGAAAGGCTATCAAGCCTGATCCAATCAGGATAGAAATCTAAATATGATTTGGATAATTAAACTAATTAGTATTAAATTAATTAAATATAATTAAATTAAATTTGATTTAAATTAATTAAAATTTGATCCATAATTTAGTCAGTCCCAATTAAAGTATAACATTTACAATTAAGTCTCTGTGCTAACAATTAGCAGTTACTGAATCTGTAACACTTACAAATTAGTAGTTTTCAAATTCAAACTATCAATCAAATTGATAATTAAATTTGATCTAAGCCATTGATCGAGACCAGCTCCTTTTGTGTGTGATCCCTCAGATTCTATTTTGTCTGGTAGTGAGACATATCGTGATCTCTATCATAATATCATCGAAACTCTTTTCGATAGACTGGAACGATTTCAACTCACCTCAAATAGGGATCATTGATCCGAAATAATCCTAGTGAGTTCTCACAATCCATCAATAATGCCTAGCAGCATATAGTGGCAACCCAGCAGAATAAAGAATGAACCCCTAGGTGTAGTTATCGTGTGATACAGTCTTTCTGTTATGAATCCCAACTAGATAGAGATCATGGAGAACTCATCAAATTCCATCGTCAGTCATGTGCAAGATTGGTTCGACTCGAGTTTATTTATAAATCTCACAAAAACTCTTTTTCAATATTCACACTTGCTCTGACTAGAGACTTTCTGAACTCAGTCTCGCAAATTGAATAGGACTACTTTTTTATCAAGATCAATAGATTCCATCTAGCTGCATCTTATTCAAACAATGAATCTGAACCTACAATAGCCAACATACACAGCAAGAATCCAAATGACTAGGGACCAAGAGAACGTGCAGTCAAACTAAGTAGCCTTACTGCAAATAGCCAACATGAGAGGTTTTTTCATGTCCAAGTGGTTTTGCATGTTGGTCACGCTCAGTGCAAGTTGTTCTCTAACTACCATCTATACTCTCACCACAGTATCTCCACACTGTAGACTCGAGACTCATGTACTCAGAAGAAGGTGATCTATGTATCGATCTTAATGAGATCGATCACTATCCTCCGTCATGATCGAAAGTATTTAAAAATTAATCACTAATAATGTATATCTCAAATTCTCAACACATTAAGAATATATAAAATCATCTTTGTTAATTTTTAGAATAATTTATGGACACATACAATATGAATGGTTATAAAAATGACCCAACAAGTATAAAAAATATCTTAGAATTATGATATGCATCAGTCAAGATTGGCTTTTAGGGCATATATCTAACAGCAAGGGTGATGGTCGAGGCAGTAGAGGAGGTGACTGAGATGGCGAGGATGACTGTCGAGATAGTGCAGAGGAAGGCTGAATCTACATGAAGGAAGGTTGAGATGGCACTAAAGAAGGCCGAGGTTGAATTAGTGGCGAAAAAGGAGAGGCACCAAGAGGCTGATGAGAAGCTCGCCGACATGGGTCAGCTGGTAGTTGAGGCATTCCGATCCTTCTCAGAGTTCATCCAGGAGAAGGTCACTTTCCCTAAGGAAGCCTTCTTCCGGGGGTGTGATATGCTTTGGGAGAGGATAACTGCCCAATTTTCTGACCTTAACCTATCCTTTCTTGATGAGGACAAGGTGGGCAAGGGCCAACAATCAGTCGAGCCTGCCGTCAAAGAGCTACCTCAGCTAAGGTCAACAGCCACCAAGGAAGCCCAGCTGCAACTGGGGCTTGTGATCATCGAGGAGGCCAACCCCAGCTGGACTCCATAGTTGCAAAGACTCCTGCTTCAGGAGCTCCCCAAACTGAGGTGGTCGATGTCTCCCACGAGGCCTCAGCCTTGTGATCCTTTCTTTCTTTTTCTATTTCATGTAACAAGGGACTCTTAATTTAATAAAAGGACCTTTTACCTTCAAGGCTTGTCTTAGGATTCTCATCGTGCATTTTGCTATTTCTCTCGGGCCTCTGAGGTGAGTCGAAGGGCTTTGGAGAGGGAGAGAGTGCATCGAGGCCTTCATTGAGATAGAGCACCTTAGAGAGGGTATCGGGTGATCAGACATATCACATTCTCTGGAGAAGAGGCGCCTAATCGAAGCTTGCATGAGATTGGGTAGGGCCGCTAGGGAAGTGAGATGGGGTGCTATTGAGAAGAGTGTCCGGCTCTATTATCAACTCTAGGCAGTGCGGGATGAGATCGTTTCCCTAAAATACTTGATCGAATCGGGAAAGCGAACAAGGAAGAAAGGTGGTGTGGCACCGAGAAGGTAGTTGAACTTCATAGCAAGGTTCACACAATGCAGGAGAGGGCCACCTTATTAGAGCATCAGATTGGTGTGGAAAGCTCAGCGATAGTGGAGCTTCGGCTGAAATTAGTTGAGAGTAAGGCAGCAGCCTACTTTGTCGAAGGCTGAATTAGAAGTCTGGAGGCGAAGCTTGTCGCAAACTAGGTCGAGCACATCCAGGGAGGGTTGAAGTCAATTTTGATAGGCTACGAGATCAGCTTTACGAAGTGTAGATCTCTAGCCAAGCAACTATTCTCGATGATCGATGCCAACCTCCTCGAGATGGTGCCTCCTGACAACTCGAAACTCTCTACAGCCTTCAGTGTGATAGATAGAGGTGACAAGGGGCCTTCCCAAGTGGATGGGTCAACTCCTGAAGTCTGCAACCAATTGTAGGTCCATTGTGTTATGCCAATTTTGGCTTGTAGTTTGGTGCAACTGTTGAGATTCGGATATGTAGTGAAAAGGAATTTTTAAATTTTTACATGCAACAACAATTGAAAATATATGATCTGAACCCCAATCCCCAAATCACCTCGATGTATTCAATCAAACAAGAACATAAAGCATATAAATGAGAGATTTAAAATATTATACCAAATATGTAGATCCGAATAGTCCGATAGTCAGTATCCTCGAGGCACTTAAGTGCATGCCCTCCAACAGTGATCCACATGGATCTCAGTCTAGAACTCTTTCCAATCTGGATTCACTGAATTTCTTCACAAAAAATCAACAGCAACTCTTTCTTTGTATGACCAACACTTGGTGATTTCTCCTCTCTCCTTTCTTCCTTGACTTGGACATGAAAAATTCTCTCATCTCTAAGCCCTCTTGCTGTCCAACAATTGGACCATGTGCTGTCCAACAATTGGACTATCTGCTGTCCAACATTTGGATATTAGAAACCACACTTTAGATCTAATATATGACCTCTTAGATCCAACCCTTTGGATCTGATTTTTGATCACTTTGATCCAACACTTTGGATATGATTTTTAGATCAATTAGATACTCCCAATCCCATAGCCATTCAATCCTTTTATAGCCCAAATCTTGACTCAACATGGAGTCATCATAGGACTCAATCTTCCCATAATCCACCCAACCATTGGGCGCCAATACAAAAGACATAAAACCTTTCTTGGCATGAAGTAGGGAAGAGTCCTTCTCTCAGGACTTCTATGCTTTGGGTGCAAAAACACTGAAGCATGAAGACCCTTTTCACATAGAACAAAAGAGGTCAGAAGAAGTCTTCTAGCATCCAACTCTTGGATGTTAGGAATCACTAAAATGGGAAAACAAAATCAGACTTCTTACTTCTTTCCAAGGGGCGTCAAGAGATCTTTAATGTGGAAGATTACATTCCTTTTTAAACACCACATAACCACCAAGGGGCATGTGATAATTAAAGGAAGCAAGAGCTCCCAAGGGATGCCATTTTATGGTGCAAATAAATCTTTCCACATGAAACCAAGAGGCATCTCTTCATATCAGAGTCCAAGGAGTCATGGACTCCTTAAATGGCATGGAAGCTTTCTTAGGAAGTTAGGACTCTCATCCTTAAATGAAGAGATAAGAAGATATACTTCTTAATAAATATGCAAAACAACTTTCACACAAAACACAAACAAACGCCATACATCTTTGTACATGAAACTATTTCATGTGTGGATAAGGAGAGAAACAAATGGAAGGCATGGTGACATCCTTCCTATCTTGCATTCAATATTTGGACGCCCAATAAATAAGGAGCAATGAAACCTTTCATGATATGCCTCTAACCATTTAAAGGCCAATTAGGAGTCTAATTGATTTTGGTCTTGACCATTCAAAACCCAATTAGAAGTCCAATAGATTTGATCTTTGACTAATCAAAGTCCATTGTCAAAAATGAATCCAATCATATTAGGGATTAGGATTTAGACATGTACTAGCATGCTCGACTCAAATCCATCAGAATCAAATTCTTATTCAATTAGGTTCAACAAGACCTAATCAAAAGTTCTAGATATATTTTCTTTGTGTGTGATCTATTGGGTTCCACATCTAGCCAGCAGTAGGTCCAGGTTCAAGTGTATCTAATCCAATTAGGTTCAAGACACATTGAACCCTGGTACAATAATTAATTAAATTTTTTCTAATTAAATTACTGAATTAAATTCTTTAATTCATTGGGACTTACAAGTCAAGATTGACGTCTAGCAATGTGTTATGACTATCCAGAAGATGTGGAGTTTGATGGAATAACAAAATTATCTTTCCATGGTGAGTTATCATATAATTCAATCTTTCGATCATATAACATTCCAGATAGGTCATAGACATGGAATCATGTCAAACCCAAATACTTATCCATATGTATCTCGATCTAATGATGATGACTCAGTTGATGAACCAATAGAAACTCCCTGCTCTAATCGGAGACTTTTTGACTCATCATCCTATGAGATCACATAGGATGTTCTCTCCTCTTACCAAGAGTGATCGATTTCTTGCACTCATAACCTCTATGCATACTTCACCACATTCAGAATATTCTACACATATCTCAAAAAGTCATGCTAGAGAATGAACCAAAGCATGGATCTATATACACAAGGTACTATGGTGATCTCAGATCTAAGAATCACTTGCACCACTCTCATTGGAGAACCATCTTTTGACATGCTGATAAGGCTCTATCAGATATTCTCTCTGTGGATCAGTTCAGTAAACTCATTCTCTAATAAGCACCTACATCTATGTATTAGTGTCATCACACAAGTGATTGTGAGATTAATCACTCTCTCCATCGAGCATACATAAGGTGTACCAATCTTATCAGCATCATCGATCTCCAACTCGGTGATCCTATGATTAAAAATATTTTAGACTTGGGCTATCAAGATTTTAGGTCTCACTGGTATGATCACATCACGGTCTTAAAATCATTGCCCTAATCTAAGGGGTTCGTCATAATTATAATAATATGATATAGCAAATGATGAACACAATACCTCATAAATGAATAAAATAATCAATGTCATGCAAATGAAAAGGAAGATAATACAAAATAGTCCCATGTCATCATCCATGTGATCCACTTACAGGATACTATTCTTTCTATCTCCCACTTGTACTAGAGCCAATCACCGTTGTATCTGATGCCCATGCTATCAAGGTGGCGATCACACTGCTGCTGTGTCAAGGCTTAGTGAACAGGTCCCTTATGCAGTTCTTTGTATTAACTCGCTCTATGATCACATCACGAATGAGGTGAAAATACCTTAGGATATGCATGGGTTACAGTGAGACCACACCCAACTCAATGACGAACCTTTTCATCAAGCAACTTTTCTTAGTAATTTCACTTGCAGCAATATACTAAGTCAATTACAGTTTGCTGTTTGAAACTCTTCTAACTCACTGCTCCTCTAGTACTTCTCAAGTACTCAAGAAATATTTTCATGATTTTCAATGATCCTATCCTGGATCGGCCTGAAAATTAATGCACAAAGCATAAGCCATATTAGGCTCAGTACATTACATACATGGGTAAGTAAATACTTTTACACCCATCAATGTTGAACCTCTTTAACACACGATCTATATACCTAGACTAGGACAAGCCTAGCATTCACTTAGATCTATCTTATAGATCTTTATATCAAGTATATCGGATGCTTCACCCAAATCTATCATGAAAAATTTTTGTGATAGACATATCTCGACTGAATGCACCATCGGGACAACATTCTCAATGTGCAGTATGTCATCCACATACAGAACCAAAAATCAATAAGACTCCCACTTGTCTTCTTGTACACACATAATTCATCTCTGGTTTGATAAAGCCAAACGATTTGATTGTCTTATCAAAATAGATGTTTCAACTTCTCGATACTTGCTTACTAGATTTATCCTTCCATTAGAGATAAATCTCTCTAGCTGATATACAGTAATAGCAAGTAAATTTGGATGGATATTCCTGTTAGCATCCTATCAGATCATATCCACAGATGCATCAATCAAAATCCATACATGGTTGATATATAGAGAGTCCATATCGGATTTCATGGCTCCAAGCCATCTGTCAGAATCTGTACTTATGACTATTTTCGAATAGGTCACATGATCATCATTCTCAATAATGAGTGGCTCGTTGTCATTCTCAATAATAAATCTATATCTGAGTGGTACATTACACACTCTGAATGATCTTCGAAGAGAAGATGTGTATCGAAGTTTGTGCCTCATCAATGGGCATATTTGGTCGAGGATCAACTTGTGGACTTTTCACGGATTATTGTGGGATAGTATGTAGATCTTGAACTTCTCAAGTTCAATTATCCTCTCATTGTCAATGGCATACCTACTAACAAATATCTTTTATTCAGTAGGATGGTAGAAGTAGTATCACATATTTTCTTAAGATAACCTACAAACCTACACTCATCTGATTTAGCACAAAAACTTATGCACATCAACTCTTTTCACATAAGCTAGGGAACCTACCTCTTTACTTTCTATATCTCTTATAGAGTGTTAGTAACAGATTTAAATGGTACCTTATTCAAATATTGCTCCTTGAATTGATTTTGATGATTACAAAGTATTTAAGGGGGTTACTAATGATTTTGGTTTGAAAAAAAATTATTATATTTTAGGGACAAAATTATAATTTTATCAAGTTTTGATTCGGAAGCCTCAAGAGCAAGAACAGAAGATTTATAGTCTATTGGAGGTAATTTTAATATTTTTGGATGTGTATTTTGAAAAAAAATTATATTTTTATATTTGAGTCGACCCCATGAGTCGACTCATGACAAAAGAGGCTGAACGGCATGCTGATTTTTTTGGCTGGCACACTCTATGAGTCGACCTCATGAGTCGACCCCTATGCATGAGTCGACCCTATGAGTCGATCTCTGCTGTTGTGTAGGTCAAAACAACAGAACAGTCATTTTTTGTTCTGTACCACAGAAATCGACCCCATGAGTCGACTCATGTGCATGAGTCGATCCTATGAGTCGACCTCTATGACCGAAAAACTCCACAACGATTAGTTTTCAATCCATTTTGGCTACATTTAATACCTATTTAATGTGCTCCAACGGCTCTATTTCAGCCCAGATTGCTCTCCACCATCATTTGAAGTTATAAAAGGCTCTAAAAAGAGAGAATCAACAAGGTTTTAAAAAGGTTCTTCAAGCATTCAATTCAGCCCTAAGAAAAGAGCCCTCGTGAAGTTAAAGAA
>KE505067.1:231617-243934 GCA_000441515.1 Elaeis oleifera | reverse complement strand
TGCTCTGGTTCAGCTTCAGCCTCTACTCAGTCACCAATCAGCCCAAGTAAGGTACCTCTCTCTGATCGAAAAATGAAACCCGAAAAAAATATTGATTTCAAGTTTTTTGAAAAAGAAAGGTTCTCTATTAGATCGAAGATCAAAAATCAAGGATGAGAATTTTATTGCTCTTTAAAGGAAAACACCTATGTCGATTTGGTCAGGAAATTTTACCTAAATCTGAGCTATTGCAATGAAACAGTGAAATCTACAGTAAAGGGTGTAGATATTAGCCTAGATCCAGTACTTTGGGACAGATACTACATTTGCCTTGTGAAGGGTATACCAATATGGAACTCCCAATTAAAGAAGAAGAAATTAATGTTATCTTAGGGAGAACCTTTACGGAAAGTTTGAATAAATTAAAGGCAAAAATTCTTTCTATTGAGATGAGGCTGTTACATCACATAGTAACTAAATTATTTTTCCTAAGAGTGGTAGACACGACCTCCTATCTGGTAGAAACATTTACATTATGTACCATGTGATCACACAGACCCCCCTGAACCTTCCTGCATTAATGTTTGAGGCCATGAGGGAGACCCTGAATAGGTCTAAGGCTCACTTGCCTTTTGGTATGGCACTCACCCTAGTATTTAGGAGGTTCAGAGTCAGTTTTGAGGGAGAGGCAGTTGCCAGGTTATCTCATTCCGACACCATCAACCGCCACAAACTGCATCGCATGAGATTTCTAAGACTGATGGCGGTTGGACAAAGGGTGCTGAGGAGAGAACAGAGGATAGAGCAGAGGAGGAGGGACCATCTTCACCTGTTCGTGATCACAGAGCATCTCCAGATATACAGTTTGTATCTGATCATGAGAGTGGTCCTTCAGAGTCTGTGAGGAGACATACTTCAGTTCCCCAGTCTGGGAGCAGAGTACATCCTTCGAAGTTCAGACTGGCAGATGATCAGGTTGAGATGATATCCCAACGTGTTGCCTCCATTTTATCTCAGCAGTCTACCACTTCAGTCTTTACTCAGAGATCGACACCCCAGGATGTATCTGATCAGACATTGATCCCTCATATTTCTATCATTTTTTAGATGCTCACTACTCAGTCTGTACGTATTGAGCAACTTGAGGGATGTGTTTTGAGATTGACAGGCAGAGTTCTAGACTTGCAGGGCAAGTATTAGCTTTATCCCATCACCAGCCGCATGAGGACATCACATAGGTCTCAGACCTATCTGCAGAGGCGGCTAGACTTCGAAGAGTATTAGAGAGTGGCTTTGATTTTCTAAGGAGAGAGATCAGGGGCCCCAGTGAGAATGCCTCTACTCAGTTCAGTGCCCTGATGCAGTCTGTATCGAGAGCCTTGGATCTTTTGAACACCATTAGACTTTCTCTTACAGTACAATCCGTAGCTTTCCAAGCTCCAAGATCCTCTCACCCCTCTACTTATGCTGGTACCTCTACCCGTGGCCGAGGCAGATGTGGTCGAGGTCGTGCCCGTGGACTTGATCCTACATCTCCTCATCATATTTCTGATTCTTCAGATTCTGATCCCTCCAGTCATGACATATATTAGATCCAGGATAGTTAGTCTTTGTTTGTTTTTGTCTAGGATCTATCTTGTGGTCTATGTATTTTGTTGACTGATTGACACCTGGATAGTTGTTATCCATGACTTTTGTATTCTAAGTTGACTCATATGTATTGGAACACCTATGTATTCAGTCACCTTTTGGATATATAAATATATGCTTTGACTTTCAATGAATGTTATGATTGGGATCAATGACTATGTGATGTGAAATACTATGAATGGCAATATCATCTAGATAAGCAAATTGATATATCCTTTATGTTTACTATAATGAGGAGGAGTGGAGAAATAAGCAATCAAAGAAAGAACCTAATAAGCAATCAAAGAAAGAACCTAATAAGCAATCAAAGAAGGAGGCTAAAGAAGTAAATATAGTATCAAAAAGGGGGAGTAAAGAAATATGAAAATGTGTCCTTTTTGTTAACCTTTTTTCTTTTCTCTATCCTTAAAATCCCTTAAAATCCTATTTGATGCTATCACAAAGGGGGAGTAGAGAAAATTTATCCTAAAAAGGGGGAGTAGAGAATCTTAATTGATATTGTCAAAAAAGAAGAGTAGAGAATCAAAATCGAGAATGAACAACAAGCAATAAAGAAATGAGCAATAAGCAATAAAGAAATGAGCTATAAGCAAAATTGTTAAGTAATGTGTCAAAGAATCAAACAATCGAGATCGAGCAATAAGCAAAATTGTCAAACCAAAATTGTCAGTAATCTTCCATTTAATCCTCAAAGCAAATGATCTTATAAAGCAAATGATCTTATAAACGTATTTCAAATTGATCTTTAAATTGCTCATGATGCATTCATTCAAATTATTGGCTATGATGCATCTTCATAAATCTGAAATTAATGCTTTTGCTCAAGTATTTTGTCATCATCAAAAGGGAGAGATTGTTGCTCCTTGAATTGATTTTGATGATTACAAAGTATTTAAGGCGGTTACTAATGATTTTGACTTGAAAAAGATTTATTATATTTCAGGGGCAAAATTATAATTTTATCAAGTTCTGATTCGGAAGCCTCAAGAGCAAGAACAGAAGATTTATAGTTTATTGAAGGTAATTTCAATATTTTTGGATGTGTATTTTGAAAGAAAATCATATTTTTATATTTGAGTCGATCCCATGAGTCGACTCATGACAAAAGAGGCTGAACGGCACGCTGATTTTTTGACTGGCATACTCTATGAGTCGACCCCATGAGTCGACTCCTGTGCATGAGTCGACCCTATAAGTCGACCTCTGCTGCTGTGTAGGCCAAAACAACAGAACAGTCATTTTCTGTTCTGTGCCACAAAAGTCGACCCCATGAGTCAACTCATGTGCATGAGTCGACCCTATGAGTCGACCCCTGTGATGGAAAACTCCATAATGGCTAGTTTTCAACCCATTTTGGCTGTATTTAATATCAATTTAATGTGCTCTAATGGCTCTATTTCAGTCCAGATTGCTCTCCACCATCATTTGAATTTATAAAAGGCTCTAAAAGGAGGGAATTAACAAGGTTTTGAAAAGGTTCTTCAAGCATTCAATTCAGCCCTAAGAAAAGAGCCCTCGTGAAGTTAAAGAAGCTTTATTCAAATTCACCAACTCCTCAAGAGCTCATTCAAGTCTCCAACTACCTTAAAAAAAATCAGAAGAGCTTCCTTCTTATTGTGTAAAATGTATTTAAAGCTTTATTTGCTCATTAAAGGAGCTATATCTGTATTTTTATGTGATTAACTGCTATACTCTATTTTTGAGTTGATATTCTATTTTGGAAGGATTTCAAAACATGAAAAGGTTGATCCGAACCTTGAATCAGATTGTATTGGATTAGTTTGTACCCAAAAATAAGTGTTCTAGCTTGAAATAGTTAGAGTCGGAGGTTCCGACGTTGTATTCGGATTGAATACGATTTAGTGGATTTGAATTTCTAAGTACGAGCTTGGAGAGTGGATGTAGGTGCAAGATTGGCACCGAACCACTGTAAATCTTTTTATTTGTGTTGTACTTACTTGCTCTCCTTTTAAATCTCTTTAACTTCTTGCATTCTTGCATCCAACTTCTACGTCTTGCATAATTTTACTCTCCATATTTATCCTGCTTATTTAATCCTCATAGTTGTAAGTTAATTTTAAAATTTTAGAAACCCAATTCACCCCCCCCCTCCTTGGGTTGCATAGCTGGGCAACATCAAAGCATATGCAATAATTTTGGGTTATCTCTCTAAAATGAGATTTGGAAGTTCTGTGAAGTGTATTATGGATCACACCATATCTGACATTGAGTATCCATCTCTTGCCTGAGTTGTCATTAGTCTTTCAAACATTCATATAATCAAGGCCCAACAGCTCGCTCGCCCTATCCCCATGTCCAGCACATGGAGATTAGGTCACCTTTATTCAGCTTCCATATTCCTTGCAGTCCTTGCAACAACTTACATAAAAGAGAACAACAGGAGGTATCTAATATCCAAGAATTGAAATTAAAGTACTTGATGATAAATTTATCTGTATCAAATAGAAACCTCTAGCAAATGCAACCTTTGCATTTTGCTCCTGCTTCACACTTGCAAGACAGTTCTTATAATTTATTACCAATACTCAATATTGCTACAAAGAAAATAGGCACATTTGGCAGAGATATTCTTCGTTTTGTTCTCCTCAGGGATGCTATTCATAAATATAGAGAAAAATTAAGAAGTATTTACAGGATCAAATTCTGGCTCAACTCACCATCTATAATAAGAAACTAACTGACCTAATCGCATGATCAAGTCAATCAAGATACACTTGATAGTCGTATTGTCTTTCTACCATATCTAACATGCAGATTTTCCTCCTTTTATAGTATCATTTCTAATCTAATCGGGATCAGAAGAATAGAAGACTTTCTCCTAGGTGAGAACTATTTTCAAATTCCTCAACCAGTTCATGTAGTTCATTTTGATCAACATATTAGCAGTTATAGTGAAGATGCAAAATATTTACGAATATAAATATAAAGAAACTACTCATGATGACATACACAATTAGATGAGATCTTTTATCTAATTGTGTCTCCCACTTATTTGAAAAAATTTTAGCCCTCAAGTATGAAAAATGAGAAATCCTATCGTCAGATTCCTAAGTGGGGTTATGATCTTAATTCCTCATAAAAAGCTTCATGGATAGTACAAAAAACTCCTATGAGTTCAAAGGTATATAATTCTTACCAATTGCATCTCATGCAACTCATAACATATCTTTTGCCTCTAAAACACTTATAGCCTTATGGATAGCACAACAAACTACAGTATTTTAGTTAAGTCATATCTTTCATTCTTATATGATCATATCTGAATAATATTATCCTTACAGATAGTACAATAAAGTAGCAGTACCCAAATATGCCATAAGCATCACTAAGTCAACATCATATCAAACCCTATAGCAAATCTTGTGGATAGCACAACAAACTCACTATAATTTTTGATATACTCTATTGGCTTAGCATGAGCTAAATATACCACAAGTATCAATATGCACTAAGTCAACATCACATCAAATTCTATAGCAAGCCTTATGGATAGCACAACAAACTCACTATAGTTTTCGATGTACTTTATTGGCTTAGCATGAAGAAAAGCATGGGTAGTGTTCTTAACACTTCGTCATTATGACTTAATATAATTTTTATGAGAAACTTTGGTCTTAAGCACATTCAAAATATATATCCATCACAGGATGTATATGTATATATATTTCTAACTACCAGTATAAGAGAGTAAATAAAGAAATCAGATGGTTTTGGACCTTTCTAGTGTAATCCACCCGAGCCACTTGGATGGATTACGAGTCTCATCCTAGGTGCATAATAGACAAAACCATCTCATTGTCAATCTTCATGTGCCTCCACTCTCTAGCCATCTGGTAGTCTAGTCTTTATCTCCATGAAGGCTTCGATGAATGCTCCATCTTTTTTTATTTATAAATATAAAAAATAATTTCTATCTATTTATAATAAATTTTTATCTTTAATTTTATATCAACATGTAAAAATCTCAATCAATAGTTGAAAACATACAAAGATAGGAATAAAAAGATAAAGCTGAAAATATAATGCATCAGGAGCACCAAGTCCTTATTAAAAATTACAACCATTGCGGATACATTCATACAATTAGCCATCATAGAAACATTCACAAATACATCCATCACATGGGTGTCCTTAGTCCATAACCATCTATCATGCAATATATAATAATTATATAAATATAATAATAATCAATCCATGTTATTCTAATTATGATATCATTCATGCACATGTCACTTAAGATGTTTAAAACATTGGTGCAGGACCCATCTAGGGTTTGATTCGAGTTCAACTCTTGATCCAAGTTCAATTATTAGTTAACCATTTGTCAACCATTTGAGTTAAGTTAATCAATTCTTAGATAAATCTTAATCTAATTAGGTTCACAAAGATTCGGTCAACTATAACTCAAGTCCTAATCAAATTAGATCAATGACAATTAGGTTAACTTTAATTGAGCATAATTTCTAATCAAATTAGAATTATGAATCTGATTTGATCTATAATCATAAATCCTAATCAAATTAGGCTAATGAATTGCAGTTAAACAAATCCATCAACAAAAATCTCAATCTAAGTTTGAAGAATCCCTTCCATAATACAAGTTTTCAGCTGCCCACATGACTAGGTCAAGAACCATGATGGAAGACCCCACCATGACCAATGCCTAGCCTGTGGTGGCTAGCCCTGGGTCTAGGGTGTGTGCATCATATGTCACAACCCTTCATCTCATGCATCACATGCATAAGGCAACAACTCTATGAAAATTTCAGATCATCAGATCTTGGCCAAACTTGTCACACAAGACTTGAGCCTTTGGAATTACATGCTAGGGTTCGATCATGAACAAGATAACATTTATTCTAAATGAAGGATGTAACAAACGAACAATTAAACATAATCCAAAAAATCTGATTTGACATATCATGAATTCGATCTAATCCATATCACAATAACAACATGTCATTTGATTGAATCAATCAAGGATGGCTCTGATACCACTGTTGGGATTCGGATATGCAGTAGAAATAGATTTTAAATTTTTATATGCAACAACAATTGAAAATATGTGATTCGAATCCCAATTCCAAAATCATCTCGATACATTCAATCAAACAAGAACATAAAGCATATAAATGAGAGATTGAAAATATTATACCAAACATGTAGATCCAAATAGCCCGATAGTTAGTATCCTTGAGGCACTCAAGTGCATGTCCTCCAATGATGATCCATATGGGTCTCGATCTAAAACTCTCCCCAATCTAAATTTGCTAAATTCTTTACAACAAATCAATAGCAGCTCCTTTTTCTGTATCACCAACACTTGGTGATTTCTCCTCTCACCATTTATCCTTCACTTGGACATGAAAAAATCTGTCATCTCTAAGCCCTCTTGCGGTCCAACAATTGGATCATTTGCTGTCCAACAATTGGACAATCTGCTATCCAACATTTGGACATTAGGAACTACCCTTTAGAACTAATTGTGACCTCTTAGATCCAACCCTTTGGATCTGATTTTTGATATTTCGATCCAACGCTTTGGATCTAATTCTTAGATTAATTGGATGCTCTAAATCCCATAGCCATTCAGCCCTTTTATAGCCAAATCTTGACTCAACGTGGAGTCATCATAGGACTCAATCTTCCCATAACCCACCAACCATTAGGCGCTAACACAAAAGGCATAAAAGCTTTCTTAGCATGAAGTAGGGAAGAGTCCTTCTCTTAGAAGAACTTCTAAGCTTTGGGTGCAGAAACACTGAAGCTTGAAGATCCTTTTCACATGGACAAAGAGGTTGGAAGAAGTCTCCTAGTGTCCAACTTTTGGAAGTTAGGAATCATTAAAATGGAAAAACAAAATCGGACTTCTTACTTCTTTCCAAGGGACGTCAAGAGACCTTTAACATGGAAGATTACGTTCCTTTTAAATGCCACATAACCACCAAGGGGCGTGTAATAATTAAAGGAAGCAAGAGCTCCCAAGGGACGCCATCTTATGATGCAAATAAATCTTTCTACGTGAAACCAAGAGGTGTCTCGTCATATCAGAGTCGAAGGAGTCATGGACTCCTTAAATGGCGTGGAAGCTTTCTTAGAAAGTTAGGACTCTCATCTTTAAATACAAAGATAAGAAGATATACTTCCTAATAAATACGTGAAACAACTTTCACACAAAACACAAGCAAACGCCGTACATCCTTGCGCATGAAACTATTTCACACGTGGATGAGGAGAGAAAATAAATGGAAGGCATGGTGGCATCCTTCCCTATCTTGTGTTCAACATTTGGACACCCACAAAACAAAGAGCAATGAAACCTTTTCATGATACGCCTCTAACCATTTAAAGGCCAATTAGGAGTCTAATTGATTTTGGTCTTGACCATTCAAAACCTAATTAGAAGTCCAATAGATTTTGTCTTTGACTAATTAAAGTCCATTGTCAAAAATAAATCCAATCAGATTAGGGATTAGGGTTTAGACATGTGCTAGTATGCTCGACTGGAATCCATCAGGATCAAATTCTTATTCAATTAGGTTCAACAAGACCTAATCAAAAGTCCTAGATCAATTTTTTTTGTATGTGACCCATTGGATTCCACATCTAGCCAGCAGCAGGTCCAAGTTCAAGTGCACCTAATCCAATTAGGTCCAAGACATATTGAACCTTAGTATGAAAATTAATTAGAATCCTTTCTAAATAAATTACTGAATTAAACTTTTTAATTCATTGGGACCTACTACTGGAAAACCGACAGGCGCATAGCATATATTTTTAAAAAAATTATACAGCAGAAACTAGATTAAACAATTTTAATCTATACTACATGCTTAAGATCTAATCTTAATGCCTACCCTAGGATCTATAATATGATATAATGCATGTGCATGATCTGAAAATGAAATCTGTACATATGACATATCAAATATGTGATCATAGATCTAATCTATGCATCAATCAAGTTCAGAACTCGATATCTTTACATGGATAGAAGGACTCTGTGTCTGAAATTCATAAACTTGAAGTTTACTCATAGTCGCACAGGATGTCTAGCCTCTACAGGTGATCCACTCAAAGTCCTATGCTGATCTGTCGTCCCGAGAGTGCTAGCTCGCGTAATGACTTCTGGATGACTGATCTATCTTTCATCTTCTAACATACTGGACTTCTTCAGATCTAAAGAAGGATTAGGAGTTGTTGGGTATAAAATACCCCCAGTCGAAGTTCATAACAGGATTGACCCTCCCGGGGCTCTTCCGACTTTCGACTTTGGGCGGTACCTCTCCGAACTTCTCCAACAGCCAGATTTCCACGGTGCTGACCGAATTCCTCCGACGGATGAACTCTTACTGCACCACCCGAACTCCTTCAACATAAGTTCCTTCAGTCATCTATCAGGCCGCCCTGAGTGCTCACTGAGCTCCGCTGTCAGCCGATCTTCTACGGCGATCAGCTGTTCTCCGAATCTCTTCCAGACTCCTTCCAGTCAAGTTCGACTCCAACCCGAACTTCCTCCGAACTTCGTCAATGGCTGAATTTCACCAATGGCAGATTCCTACAACTACCGGACTTCACCCGAGCTCCTACAGGAGCCGGTCTACTTCGTCCGAGCTCCTACGAGAGACGGTCCACTGCCCCGAACTTCTATTGCAGGAAGATTTCACCCGAGCTCCTACGGGAGCTGATCCACTTCGTTCGAGCTCCTACGGGAGTCGGACTTCTTCTCTGAATTCCTATTGCAGGTAGACATCGTCCAGATTTCGACAAGGCTTGAACACTCCGAGCTCCCACCAAGAGCGGTCTACTCCGAGCTTCTACTATAAGCGGTCTACTCCGAGCTCCCACCAAGAATGGTCTACTCCGAGCTCCCACCAAGAGCGATCCACTCCGAGCTTCTACTATAGGCGGTCTACTTCAAATTTCTACTACGAGCGGTCCACGTTGAATCTCTACCGTAAGCAAACTCCATCCGAACCTCTACTGTAAATGAATTCCCTCCGGACTCCTATTGCAGGTGGACTTCGACCGGGCTTCTTCAATAAGCGGTCCCATCCGGACTTCTACAAAAGTCAGGCTCCAGCAGACGAACTTCTACGACGACCGACTGTCTCCAGCGTCTTCCATATCTCTCCAACCGTCGACCTTCAACAGCGTTAACCGACCTTCAACAGCTCCAGCCGGACTTCAACAGTATTCTACAGGCTCCTCCTACGAGCAGGCTTCTACAACATCTTCTGAATTCAGCTGTCAGACGACCTTCTACCGGACCCCTCATATAATTGGATCTCTCCAGCAGACATCCTTCAAATAAGTTCCTACATCAGATCAACCCCAATCGGGCTTCACCAACGAAAAGTATCCATCCGAGCTTCTACGGCAAAACGACTTCAACCTGCAGCGCCAACACCTAAGGCACCCGACGACGGCGGGCTCGTCAACAACCTCAGAAACATCCGAGCTCCTCTCAGACAGAGAGCTACCTCGCTCCACCAGACACCCCACCGAGCTTCGGCCGACAGGCCCGGTCTCCCTGGCAGGCCACGATAATGGCCGCAACTCCACTCCACTTCCTGTAACGGATCCCACGCGGCTCCATCATGCTCTGGCAAGTCACGACAACGGACATCACTCCACTCTCCGCAACAGGCCCCACGTGGTAGGCCACGACGATGTCCACGACTCTACTCCACTACTCTCCATAACAAACTCCTCATTGCCCTGAACGGTCCACTACCAGGCAGTTACAGGCATCACTATCAGTTTGTTATGCCCTTTGCCTATAAATAGGGACCCCCAGATACGTTATTTTCTAAGCTCAAAAACTCTATCTCAAAACTCTGCTAAAATTTTCGTTCAAGCACTCCATTCTTGTTGAGGCAGAGAACTGACTTGAGCGTCGGAGGGTCTTACCGGAGCAACCCCAACTCCGATTTAGACTTCTTTTGCAAGTTCCGACGACGACCGCGACTCCCTCGATTCCAGCTTCTCCGACGCCGGCAGATTTTTGCACCAACAGGATTGGCGCTAGAGGAAGGGCTGTGTCTTCGCAGTACCCTTGTTCTTAAAGGAGCGCTCAACGGGACCATCTCCAGTCGTCTTCTCTAACATCTTCTCCTCCGATTTCCCACCTGATCTCCGCCTGATGCCTCCCCGAAGGGCATCCACCAGGCGATCCACGGCCTCCGCGGCCAAATCTCAGCAAGCTCCGCAAGCGCCGGCCTCATCTCCGATTTCCCAGGCTCCCCCCCTCTGGCAACGACAGTCAGCATGGAGCAGTCCGATAATCGGCCCCCGATCGGTTTCACCAACACCATCTCGGGGGAACCCCGGCAGGGAGCAACCGGTGGATTGGCCGAACCTCCCAAGCGACAAAGGATTGAGGAATCCATAACCTTTACTGAGGAAAATGCTAAGGGAGTTCAATTTCCTCATAACGATGCGGTTGTAGTTTCTTTAAACATAGCTAATTACAATGTGCGCTGCATTCTAGTTGACAATGAAAGTTCGGCCGACATCTTGTTCTACGATGCATTCTCGAAAATATCCATTTCGGATGATCATTTAGGGCCGGTGAACTCCCCATTGGTAGGGTTCACGGGTGATGCAGTACCCGTGGAAGGAATGATAACCTTGACTGTGGTTGCTGGTCGATTTTCGAACAATCCAGGGCGCTAGTGGACTTCCTGGTGGTAAAGGCGCCGTCCGCCTATAATGCAATACTCGACCGGCCCAGCCTTAACGCCCTCCGAGCTGTGGTGTCGACCTACCATTTGAATTTGAAATTTTCTATAGGTCAGGGGGTCGGAGAGGTCAGAGGAGATGAAGCCCTGGCGAGACACTGCTACAGCGTAGCCTTGCAAAAAGTGACCAATTTGACCTCTGTCTGGTTGATGGATTGGACGCCCGCGATGACCTCACTGAGGAAAGGGGCGAACTAATCGAAGATCTAGTTTTGATTCCTTTGAATGATGGGAATAAAGAGCATGTGGTGAAGATCGGCTCCAACCTGGGGGAAGAGATGCGGGCGCAGCTCAAAGATTTCCTACAAAAGAATGCGAATGTTTTCACTTGGGTTCCGACGGACATGCCGGGGATCAACGTAGAGGTCATGGAACATCATCTGGCCGTTGATCCCAAACATCGACCGACGAAAGAAAAAATCCAAGGTCATGCATCGGAAAGGCAAAAGGCGATAGCCGAGGAAGTGGATAAACTCCTGAAGGCTGGATTCATTAGAGAAGTCAACTATCCTGACTAGATTTTCAATGTGGTCCTCGTCAAAAAGGCAAACGGCAGGTGGAGGATGTGTATAGACTTCAAAACGTTGAATAAAGCCTGCCCAAAGGACAGCTATCCTCTGCCCAGAATCGATCAACTGGTGGATGCAACCTCGGGCCATGAGCTTCTCACCTTCATGGACGCATTCTCCGGCTATAACAAAATTGGAATGGCACCTGAAGATGAAGAAAAGACTGCTTTCATTACTAACCGTGGTCTTTACTGTTACAGGGTCATGCCTTTCGGCCTTAAAAATGCAGGTGCGACCTATCAGCGGCTGGTGAATAAGATCTTCAAAGAACAAATCGGCTGCAACATGGAGGTCTACATGGACGACATGCTTGTGAAAAGTAAATCCTCAACGAACCACATCACCGACCTCGAGG
>KE505067.1:214906-225316 GCA_000441515.1 Elaeis oleifera | reverse complement strand
GGGATAACGCTCCAGCGGGGATCCCAAAAATTCTCTCTGGATGGCCTCAATTCGAAAAGACTCCGGCGCACGCGCATTAAATACCAAGATATCTGAGGGCGATCACGCGCGGACGTCAAGGGAGCAACTTCGGCTGTGAAAATCTTTCTGTACTTTCTTCATTCGAAATTCGAACTCGGAAGTAGGAGGACTGGTGTTGGGTATAAAATACCCCCAGCCGAAGTTCATAACAGGATTGACCCTTCCGGGGCTCTTCCGACTTTCGACTTTGGGCGGTACCTCTCCGGACTTCTCCAACAGCCGGATTTCCATGGTGCTGATCGAATTCCTCCGATGGACGAACTCTTACTGCACCACCCGAACTCCTTCAACATAAGTTCTTTAGTCATCTATCAAGCCGCCCCGAGTGCTCACTGAGCTCCGCTGTCAGCCGACCTTCTACGGCAATCAGCTGTTCTCCGAATCTCTTCCAGGCTCCTTCCAGTCAAGTTCGACTCCAATCCGAACTTCCTCCAGACTTCGTCAATGGCTGAATTTCACCAATGACAGATTCCTACAACTACCGGACTTCATCCGAGCTCCTACGGGAGCCGGTCCACTTCGTCCGAGCTCCTACGGGAGACGGTCCACTGCCCTGAACTTCTATTGTAGGAAGATTTCGCTCGAGCTCCTACGGGAGCCGATCCACTTTGTCCGAGCTCCTATGAGAGCCGGACTTCTTCTCCGAATTTCTATTGCAGGTAGACATCGTCCGAATTTCGACAAGGCCTGAACACTCCGAGCTCCCACCAAGAGCGGTCTACTCCGAGCTTCTACTATAAGCTGTCTACTCCGAGCTCTCACCAAGAGCGGTCTACTCCGAGCTCTCACCAAGAGCGGTCTACTCCGAGCTCCCACCAAGAGCGGTCCACTCCAAGCTTCTACTATAGGCGGTCTACTTCGAGTTTCTACTACGAGTGGTCCACGTCGAATCTCTACCGTAAGCAAACTCCATCCGAACCTCTACTATAAACGAATTTCCTCCGGACTCCTATTGCAGGTGAACTTCGGTCGGGCTTCTTCAATAAGCGGTCCCATCCGGACTTCTACAAAAGTCAGGCTCCGACCGAGCTCCTGTAACAGATAGGTACCAATCGAACTTCTACAATAGACGGACAGGCTCCAGCAGACGAACTTCTACGGCGACCGACTGTCTCCAGGGTCTTCCATATCTCTCCAGCCGTCGACCTTCAACAGCGTTAACCGACCTTCAACGGCTCCAGCCGGACTTCAACAGTATTCTATAGGCTCCTCCTACGAGCAGGCTTCTACAACATCTTCTGAATTCAGCTGTCGGATGACCTTCTACCGGACCCTCATATAATTGGATCTCCCTAGCAGACATCCTTCAAATAAGTTCCTACATCAGATCAACCCCAATCGGGCTTCACCAACGGAAAGTATCCGTCCGAGATTCTACAACAAAATGACTTCAGCCTGCAGCGCCAACACCTAAGGCACCCGACGACGGCGGGCTCGTCAACAACCTCGAAAACATCCGAGCTCCTCTCAGACAGAGAGCTACCTCGCTCCACCAGAGACCCCTACCGAGCTTCGGCCAACAGGTCTGGACTCCCTGACAGGCCACGATAATAGCCACGACTCCGCTCCACTTCCTGTAACGGATCCCACGCGGCTCCATCATGCTCTGGTAAGTCACGACAACGGACATCACTCCACTCTCCGCAACGGGCCCACGTGGCAGGCCGCGGCGATGTCCACGACTCTACTCTACTACTCTCCGTAACAAACTCCTCATTGCCCTGAACGGTCCACTACCAGACGGTTACAGGCGTCACTATCAGTTTGTTACGCCCTTTGCCTATAAATAGGGACCCCCAGATACGTTATTTCTAAGCTCAAAAACTCTATCTCAAAATTCTGCTAAAATTTTCGTTCGAGCAGTCCATTCTTGTTGAGGCAGAGAACTGACTTGAGCGTCGGAGGGTCTTGCCGGAGCAACCCCAACTCCGATTTAAACTTCTTTTGCAGGTCTCGGCGGCGACTGCGACTCCCTCGACTCCAGCTTCTCCGACGTCGGTGGATTTTTGCACCAACAGGAGTAATGTGTGATGCAAGAAGGAGAGAAGAACTCTTTCTCTCTTAGATATTTCCTCTCCCAAAATCTTAGAACAGTTTTCTAGCATGCTCACCCAAGAGAAGTTCTCCTCTATGCTCACATGCCAACGATGCCCACCCAACCCATGACCTCATGCCCAAAACCTAGCCATAATGATCTCTCAATGATCTCTATACTTTGATTAAATCAGAGGTTTATATAGATGTGGCATGGAGGTGTTTGGATGAGAACAAATTTCTCATCTGCACTTTGAATTCAAATCAGATTTGAATTCGATTGAATCAACCAATTGATCCAAACTCTTGATCCTTATCAAGAGTGGGCGACAAGGCTTCTTAGGGTGGAGATCCATCATGCCAATCCGAATTTGGCATTGGAAAGGGCATGCGCACAAGGGTGGTCGGCAGTAGTAAAGAGTCTAACTTATTTTGGACTCTAGGGTTTCATCCAATAAGTCTCCAACCTAATCAAATTAGGTTAAATCAATTACATTAATTTGAATCCAATCCCATTAGGTCCCAAATATAACTAAATCCTAATCAAATCAGAATTTAATTAAGTCCAAGTTCTGATCAAATCAGGAACCATTCACCCTAGATAATTAGGTCATCTTAATTGAATCCAATTCAATTAGACTTGAATCAAATTACTTTGCTCAACCAAATTGAGCTAATCAGCAATGTAATTACTAATTAATCCTCCTATAATAGATTACAACTTTTGTATAAGGCTAACCATCAATCGAATTGATAATTAAACCTTAAAATGAATCTTAATTATTGATCAGCCATATGATCAGTCAGTAACTTCTTTTGAGTATGACCCCATAGGTTCGAACCTAAGTCACAGGAATAACTTTCTGAACTAATCAATGTAACTATCTAACAATGGGACCCAATTTTTGAATAGACCGAATGATTGCAAAGCAATATTCAAGAACCTACTGGTATATGGTTACCATATAATTCATCCCTTTAACCCTAATGCTCAAGGCGATCTAGGTTTAACTGTCAATCCTGGAATAGTCAACCATATTATATTTCAACTTTTTAAATCCATCACATAGATTATTTTGGTCAATATTTTATTAAATTGAATAAACTAATACATTAACTCTTACTTATTCTGAGGGGTCAATCCCGTCTTGACTCACGCACTGACTTGACAAGTATTTGACTGCATCTAAAAATCTTCCGTCACTGAATTAGAAATTTAGATAGTCCGACATCAAAGTACAGTGAGGTTCTTGTAAGTCATCGTGGTGATCTCAGGTCGGACACTTATATCCATACCCTTCGCGAGCTACTCTTGATAGTAGAATGCTCCACAGTTGGTCATGTTCGGTGCGAATGTACTTCTACACTCCACTGCATGCCATACCAGTATCTTTACACTCCTTGATTAAGAGGACAACCAACTCATATGATGCACAACGACCTACACTTGATACCGTTATCATTTTAGTAATAACATATCATTTAGTCACGAACAAATTTAAGGATTGTTTCCTCTATTTAAATAAGTCCTAAGGACTTCATTACAATCTAGGAGTTCATATTAAAGATGTAAACATTTGTGATGAAATAGTCTAATAAGTTTTATTATTAAATAATTTATATACAAGTACAAATGAACACAACTGTCAATAGACTGACAATTCATTTTGGGACATAATTTCCAACAACTCTCATTTGGACTAAAGTCAATCAGTACAATATCATATATCCATCTTCATTTTATGGTTTTTGAACTCCTTAACACTGAGAGCTTTAGTAAATGGATCGATCGGATTCTCTTTTCTATTGATCTTCTGAAGCTTGACGTCACCTTAATCAATGATCTTCCGGACCAGATGGTAGTGGCACAGTATGTGCTTGGTGCACTGATGGAACTTTGGTTCCTTTGCTTGAGCAATGGCGCCAGTACTGTCGTAGTATAACAGGATCGAACATCTAGGGAGGGTGCCACTCGGAGCTCACCGATGAACTTTTGCAATCATATAGTTTTTTTTTGCAGCATCAGATGCCGTGATGTATTCCATCTCATACACTGAGTCGGCCATGGTGTGCTGCTTGAAATTTTTTAGTTGATTACTCCATCATTTAGGATAAATACAAAATTTGACACACTCTTGCTGTCGTTATAGTCTGACTAAAAGCTGAAGTCGGTAGACCCCACAAGTTTTAAATCAGATTCTTCATAAACGAGCCACTGATCTTCAATATTTTTCAAATATTTAAGGATAATTTTTATAACCTTTCGTGGTTCTTCCTCGAATCAGGCTGGTATCTGCTCACTACTCTAGTGAGTATGCCACATCTGATCTTGTACATATCATAGCTACATTATAGAACTCATTATCAAAGCATATGGAATCCTACTCATACATTTTCTATCTTGAGGAGTTATCAGACTATCCTTTTTTGAGAGAATAATTTCATGGCCTATCAGAAGATAGCCTTCTTTAAAATTTTTATGCTGAACTGTTTTAGCACGGCATTGATATACGTGGACTGAGATAATCTGAGCATCCTTTTCGATTTATCTCTATAGATCTTTATCCTCAGGATGTAGGATGCTTCTCCCAAGTCCTTCACAGAGAATTAAGATGATAGCTAAACCTTTATTTCTTATAATGTAAGAACGTTATTTTCGATTAAGAGAATATCACCTACATACAGAATAAAAAATACTACCATAGAATTATTAACCTATTTATAGATGTAGAGTTCTTTCCCATTCCTAATGAAGCTATAAGTTCTGATCACTTTATCAAATATATGTTCCAACTCCTGCTTGCTTGCTTCAATCCATAAATGGATCTTTGAAGCTTGCATACCTTAGACTCATCTGTGGATATGAAACCTTCAGGTTGTATCACATACACCTCTTCTTCCAGTTCACCATTCAGAAAAGCTATTTTCACATCTATTTCTCAGATTTTATAGTCAAGATGTGCTGCTATAGCAAGCATAATCCGAATGAACTTGAGCATTGCGATAAGAAAAAAAGTCTCATCATAGTCAATACCATAATGTTGACGATACCCCTTGATAACCAATAAATTTTATAGGTCTCCACTTTTTCATCTGTGCCTCTCTTCTTCTTGAAGATCCACTTACATCCTATGGATTTACCCCTTCAGGTGAGTTAACTAATGTCTATACATCATTGACCTTTATAGACTCTATTTCCAATTTTATAGCTTCAAGCCATTTATTGGAGTCAGTCCTTTACATTGCATCCATATAGGAGATCGGATCCTCATTGTTCTCATCGAGTTCAACAGAATCTCCATCCCAGACCAAGAAACCGTAGCATCTATTTGGTTGGCACGATACTCTATCGGATCTCCTTAATGATGCATCTATAATAGGTTCCAAATTTGATCTCATCAAATCCATTTCTGTGGGTTCACTAGATTGTGTCAGTTTTTCTACTCGTCAAACTTCATCAGGCTCAACTTTAAAGGCACTAATTTCTTCACTAAAGAATTTTTTTTAAAAAATATATTTATTACTGATGAATACTTTTTGTTCATTAATAAGATAGACGTAATACCCTTTAATTTTTTCGGACACCCTATGAAGATATATTTGTCAGACCTAGGTCTGAGTTTGTCTATTTTCAAATATCTGACATAAATCGGATACCCTCAAATCCTAAGGTGCAAGAGTACTGATTTATGTCCAATCCATATCTCATATGGTGTTTTATTCGTGAACTTACTCGGAATCCTATTAAGTACATAGCAAGCCGACTCGAGTGCATATCCCCAAAAAGAGATCGACAGACTAAAAAAATCCATCATAAATCGAACCATGTCTAACAAGATTCAATTCCTCCTTTTTGAGATGCCACTGTGCTGTGGCATTTCAGAAGGGATCCATTGCGAGAGAATCCCATTCTCTTCTAGATGTGTTAGAAACTCACTGGAAAGGTATTCATCCCTTCGATCAGATCAAAGAATTTTAATGCTCTTTCCAGTTTATTTCTCTACCTCATTACAGAATTGTTTGAATATTTTAAATAATTCAGATTTATATTTCATCAAGTAGACGTACCCATACCTAGATAGGTTGTCTGTGAACGTAATGTACTAGTGATATCTATCTCTAGCACTGGTGCTCATAGGTCCACACACATCAGTATGTACAAGACCAGAACTTCATTGGCTCATTCACCATTTTCAATAAAAGATGATTTGCTCATTTTTTCAAGTAGACAAGATTCACAGATTGGCAATGATTCACAATCATTATCCTTAAGGATTCTCTCTTGGATTAACTTGATCATCCTGCTCTTGTTAATATGACCTAGCCTGCAATACCAAAGATAGCCATCCGAGACATCATCTATCCTAAAGTATTTTTTGGATGTGTACATTACACTAGACCATGATACAACATAAATTCTACTGTTCAATTATCCATGTAATACAGTAACACCATTCAAAATGATATCATAAAAAAAAATTTATTTAAATCTCATAATTTCTTTAGCCAGAAGGCCTATAGAAATTACATTCAATAAGAAACTAGGATAAAAATGATAATCACTAAGGACAATGATATGAGAATTGAATATAAGTTTGATGATTCTTAAAGTTAGAACTAGAACTGATCTTCTATCTCTAACATTCAAGAATCTCTTACCATCTTCAAATCTCCTACTGACCTGAAGTTCCTACAACGAATTACAAATATTAATAGGACTATCAGTATCTAATATCCAGGCCATTGTATCATAAATTAAAAGTTACAAGGTGTTATCATATAATTATCTTGTCTAGTAACTGATTACTTTTTCTTCCTCAGCCTGTTCGAATCAAGAGAAGTAATGTATTGAGGATAGTTTCTCTTTCAATGATCTTGCTTCTTATAATAGAAGCACTCTACCTAACTTTAATCGGATTTAAACTTGGATTTCATGGTCTGACCTCCAGCACTTGGCACCTTATTATTTTCTTCTTCTCTTCTTAAAGGAACGATGTCCGTCCGAAGAAGATCCTCCCACTAGATTCACCATCTCCTTATGGAGCTAGTGATCCTTCTCAAAAGTCTACAGTAACTCCAACAAATCGTAGTAATTCACTACAAGCTTCATCATTCGATAATGACTAAAAAATGGTAGATAGGACTTCGATAGAAATTTAGGATTGCATCCTTCCCAAAATGCTCATGCAAGAAAAAGTCGAGCTTGCTCAAGCGCACGATTTATTCAATCATATACAATACATGATCAGTGAACGATGCCCCCTCCCTCATCCGAGCATTGAAAATGGTACAACTGATCTTGTGCCACTCAACATTATCGGGAGTACCAAAAGACTCGTTCCACACCTTGAGCATATCTTCGATTGAGCTTCCTCGAATTTGCGGTTGAACTCATCATTCATGACTGTCCGCATAATACAACACACCATGGTGCGATCGTTGAGCCACTTCGGATAAATATCTCAAACCACACTGTGAGCATTCTGAGCAGGCTTCTCAGGTGCCGAATCTGTCAGCACGTATAAGATCCGCTCATGCTCTAGAACTATCTTCAGTTTAGGATACCAGCTATCAAAATTTGGTCCCATCAATTTATCACTGTCCAACAGTGATCGGAGCGTCAAGTTGGTGGCCATAACTGCATAAAAAAAATCATTAATTTAATTAGTATATGAATTAATTAAGCCTAAAGATATAGACTTTAGTCTAAAGATTCTTCTACTATTTTATATGAATTGGTAGCCTCTACCTCCAACTCGAGGAATTATCCTAATTTCTTAGCAGGTACTAGAATCCACACAAACTGCACATGAGCCCAACTTTGGCCAGCTTACCCATGTGCATCTATGAATAGATTCTTAACTAATTATTTATTAAATAATTTTAACAATTAATTTTACCTCAGATTTCTAACAGTAGGCTTTTAGCTTTCACTAAAAGATCTGGTTAGATCCAACCATTAATATGATTATACTCAGAAATTTAACTAATAAATGATCAGGTCGGGCTTTGATCGGTCATCCTGACCACCCATAAGAAAGACTCGACTGAGACATCATATTATGAATGATAATTTCAATAGTAGATAAGCACTAGACCTTTGGGCCGTCCAATGATCACCCAACTAATGGATCCATTATCACCCAACTTAATGGGAGGCTATGATCTAGTCATCCCCATGACTAGCTCATTTTATGACTTAATAATTCAAAAGATTTGATTGAGATATTGAAGAGAAGAAATTAAACTTGACCAGCTAATCATAATCCTCCCACCGACTTCATCAAGTTAGATCATGGAAAACTAGATTCAAGTCGATTTTGGCATCTAAATCAGTCATACTAATTAACTTATATAGCATGAATTCAGCACGAGTCAATAAGTAACCAAATCAAAAGCTGATTGACCACATTGGCCAGGTAAATAAGATCGATGGGAGGAATATGCCATTAACTCGCTATAGATTCAATCTATGCGAGTAGCTCCCAATTAATGACCATCGATCAAAACTGTCAAACTTATCTTAGACACCAATTGGTTCATTAGATTCAATTTGGTTTGCCTAAAAACTAGGGTTCTATCACTGAGCCATGATCGAGGTTCATCTTGATCTAATCTAGCTAAGACGTAGATTTTGACCAACTACAACTATTGTAATGATTTTAGAGAAATTTTGATTTAATCTAATTCAATTTTTGATTAGATTTAATTAATTTTTTAATTAATCTATATTTATTTATTCTAATCTTAGGTCTAACCCAATTAAGAGAACCTGATCAAGCAAACCCATGTCATCCCTATATTTTATGAAAGTGTCATTAGATCTTTAATTCACAATTCTAGATCCAATTAGTTTCATATTTAATTCTCAATTAAGTCTCAATTTAACATGAGTTTATGTTAAATTTTAAAATAATTTTAATTTTATAATTTTTACTCGAATTCATATAAAATTTTTATCTCTAAAAATTATGTCGGCTCAATTTTAGATTGAGCTGGCTAATAATAGTGGATCGATCAAGTTTGATACTTGATCGGCAAACTATAGGTGAACAGTAACTGTTACTGTTCGGGCTCGCACAACTGGATCGGCTCAGTCAGCACTGAGCTGACTACCCCAGGGGATTCGGTCGTCCAGTTCATAACTGAGTCAGCTCAATTCACGTGCCAGCAGATTTTCAAAATTTCAACACATGAAAACTTTGTATAATTTGAAATAAATCAATCATAAACTAGTTTTAGATCATATCCAAATATTTTATGATTTCAAATTTTATTTTTTCGATTAAAATAATTTTAATCATTTAGATTAGATAATTACTTTTCATCTGTTTTGTATCACTTACAACTAAAATCTAGGATCTCAAAATTAGGATTTTATAGAAAATAAGTTTTGAACCTTTCACATTTCATCTTCATGAGCAAACAACACCCCTACATGCCATAAGAGATCCCCATGGAATGGGAGGAGAGGGTCATAAAATCTTACTTTCTCCTATGACCGGACAGTCAAGAATGCTCAATCCAATTACTTGGCTAATAAGCTTCTAATCTAATCATATCACATATGAAAAATTTAGATCTAATATAAATCATACTAGATCTTATCATAATCAGATCACACTGCAATCAAAATTAAATTTAATGCTATATACATGCATATACATGTTATAATGGAACCTAGGCTCTGATATCACTATTGAAAAACTGATAGGCACATAGCATGTATTTAAAAAGTTTATGCAGCAAAAAATTAGATTAAATGATTTTAATCTATACTACATGCTTAAGATCTAATCTTAACGCCCATCCTAGGATCTATAACATGATATAATGCATGTATATGATCTGAAAATGAAATCTGCACATATGACATATCATATATGTAATCATAGATCTAATCTATGCATCAATCAAGTTCAAAACTCGATATCTTCACACGGATAAAAGACTATGCATCCGAAATTTGTAGACTTGAAGTTTATCCACAGCTACACAGGATGTCCGACCTCTACAGGTGATCCACTTGAAGTCCTATACTGATCTGTCATCCCGAGAATGCTAGCTCGCATAACGACTTCTAAATGGCTGATCTATCTTTCATCTTCCGACGTCCTGGACTCCTCCAGATCTGAAGAAGGATTAGGAGTAATGTGTGGCATAGGAAGAAGGAGAGAAAAACTCTTTCTCTCTTAGATATTCTCTCTCCCAAACTCTAGAACAGTTTTCTAGGATGCTCACCCAAGAGGAGGAAGTTCTCCTCTATGCTCACATGCCAATGATGGCCGCCAACCC
>KE505067.1:169772-187940 GCA_000441515.1 Elaeis oleifera | reverse complement strand
AATAATATAATAAATAGAAGATTAAAATTATCTTTTAATCTACATCATGCATGCATAAAATATAGAGCACTAGGATCTACTTCATATGCTGAAATTGAATACATGCTGAATTTTATACTGAAATAAATATATGATCAAATCACATACATGTTTTATAAATTCTTTCTTCTGGATCTAGAAGAGAGTAGATTTTTTCTTAACCGTACAAGTGTATGACCTCTACGGGTATCTACTCAGGATCAGTCTAGAACAGTCTTCTTTGGTATTGATTTTTCTTCTCTAAGAAAAATCAGCCTGCGAATTTGAACGAAGCCTGAATCACGATCAACTCTTTGATCCTTTTCTTGATCTTATTCTTCTATTCTTTTTTTGCTTTTTTTCTCTTGATTATGAAGCAATCAGGGACTAGAAACTAGCAAACAAAGAGGACACCCAAACTCCTTTGGGTGTGGAAGATGAAGTCCAAGCCTTGGGCATTGGCTCTTTAAGGGAGAAGAGAGGGGAGAAGAGGGAGGGGGCATGGGCACTTCTATGGAGGTGTGGGGCTGCTGGATTTCAATACTTAGAAGCCTTAGGGAATGCTCCTTTAAATAGGCATAAAGTTTGAATCCTATTCAAAATCAAACAATCACTTAATGCAAGTCCTACTTGTATTAGAATCCTTATTTCTTTAGTTATTTGACTCCCTTTAGGAGATCCTTTAGGCACCAACTATTGGAGCCTTTGCACTCACAAATACACAGACCACATGGCACCCATGGAACATCCCATATTGGTCCCACATATCTTCTAATGGGTGGGCACGCTCAACTTGATCAAATCAAGTGGTGCCCAATCAAAACTATCAAAGAAATTAATTAAGGGCTTGAACCCTTAATTCATTTGATCCAAAATCTTAGATACCCAATAATTAGAGCCCAATGAATCTAATTTACTTAGATTATTAGTAGATAATTAAATTTGAATTAATCTTATTAAATAAAAATTTAAACATAAAAAAAATTGGATCCAACCATGTGCTAGCAAGGTTATCCTGAACCCAATAGGATTTCTCTAAACCTAATTAAAACTTCAAAAGTTCAATTATTTATTCTAGATCTAATCTCTTTGTTGTGTGATCCTATAGGTTCAATTCTATCTGGTAGTGAGATATACAATGATCTCTATCATAGTATCATTGAAACTCTTTTCAATGGGCTGGAACAATTTCACTTTAACTCATCAAAGATTGTCGATCTTGAGCAACCCTAGTGAGCTATCACAATCCATCAGTGACACTTAGCAGTATGTAGTGGCAACCCAGTAAAATCAAAAAGAACCTCAAGGTATAGTTCAAATGTGATTCAATCCCTCTATTTTGAATTTCAACTAGATGGCAGATCATGGATAAATCGTCAAACCTCATCATCAGTCATATGATAGATTTGATCAGCTCAAATCTAATTGTGATCCTTATAAAATTTTTTTCCATCAATCACACTACTGTGGCCATAGACTCTCGGACTTAACCTCTCAAATCTCATAAGACTACTCCTCTCTATCAAGGTCGATAAATTTCATCTTGATGTGTATCCTACTCCTACAGTGGATCAACTATTGTCAACATCCACTACAAGAGCTTATTGAGATCATGTTTATATATCAGTCAAACTCTTACAGTCTCACTGTGAGCAGTCATACTATCACAGATCAAAAGATCATTCACACAACTACAGCATCAAGATAATTACTGACGATCGAGTAGAAATCCAAGTGATCTCTCATATGATCACGCTCAGTACTAGTTGTTCTCTAACAACTAACTGCACTTGTCGCTCAGTGTCTCTATACTATGGACCAGAGATTCATCTATCCCGAAGAAAGCGATCTGTACGTCAGTCTATCCGGATCGATCACCATCCTCATGATGATACTATGATCGAGAGCATTTAGGAATTATATACATATCTCTAATTCTCAATATTTTGAGAATATGTATTGTAATGTTAATTTTATGGACGATTCAAGGACACATCAAACATGAACAAAATTAAACTTGCCTTTTTATTGATCAAATCAATGTATTAAGTATAAAATTGTATCCTAGACTTATTACAATATGTCAGCCATGTTGGCTTCTAGGATATACATCTAATACTTTGGTGGCGAGTTATCGTATAATTCAATCTTTCAATCACACAACATCCCCAACAGACCATGGACATGGAATCATATCGAGCTCAAATATCTATCCATATGTATCTCGATCTAATGATGATGACTCGATTGATGAACAATAGAAACTCTTTCTAATATTCATCCTTGCTCTAGCCAGAGACTCTCTGAGTCATCATCCTATGAGATCACATAGGATGTTCTCTCCTCTTACTAAGAATGATCAATTTCTTGTTGATCACTCACAACGTCCATGCATACTTCACCATATTCAGAATATCCCACATGTCTTAAAGAGTCATACTAGAGAATGAACCAAAGTTTGGATCTATATACACAGGGTACTATAGTGATCTCAGGTTTAACGATCACTTGCACCACTCCCATTGGAGAACCATCTTTTAACATGCTGATAAAGCTCCATCAGATATTCTCTCTATAGATCAGTTCAGTGAACTCATTCTCAAATTAGCACCTACATCCTTGTATTATTGTTACCATACAAATGATTGTGAGATCAATCATCCTCTCCATTGAGCATACAAAGAATGTACCAATCTTATTAGCACTATCAATCTCCAACTCGATGATCCTATGACTGAAAATAGTTTAGATTGAGGCTATCAAGATTTTAGATCTTATTAGTATAATCTCATCATGATCCTAAAATTGTTGCTTTAATCTAAGAGGTTCATCATAATCATAATAATATGATACAGCAAATGATGAAACACAATACCTAATAAATATATAAAATAATCAATATCATGTAGGGTGGTAGAAATCGATCCGACCCACCAATCTGACCCGCATTCGACCCACCTTAAATAGATTTGAATTTAGATTAAATGGGTTCAAGTCGTAAATGGATTGACTGGTTTAATCTGTTTAATAATCAGGTCAAGTTTAGATTTCAGACAGCTGATCTGTTTAACCCATTTCATAAATAGGTTGGATCGGGTCGGGTCGGGTCGGGTTGGGTCAGATTGTAAACCCATTTAACCCATGATAGACCTTTAAGGTTTAAGGGCTTTAGGGGTTCGATTTCCGCCAATGAGCCATTTGAATTAAATGCCCTATCAATTGTCATTTCATTGTCATTTCATGCACGTGACTGGGCAGTAGGGGGTGGAATGGGGGCGATGGCCTCATTTTTTTGGGGGGGGGGGGTTCGGTTCTGTTGGATATTATCCTTCTTCTTCCTTTCTATCGACACTCGCCATGATGCCACCATCGAAGCCACCACCTCCATGCACTAACTCATCCTAGGCTCCTCCATGTGCTCCCCTCCTCCCATCCATCACCCCTGCCCTCCTCCCAACTTTCGATCTATGGCACATCCCCCTCCCTCTATCCCGAGCTCCTCTGCATGCTCCCCTCCTCCCGTCGGTTACCCTCGCCCCCCCTCCCAGCTTTCGGTCCATGGTACATCCCCCCTCCCTCAATCCCAAGCTCCTCCGTGTGCTCCCTTCCTCCCGTCGGTCACCCCCACCCCCTCCTGGCTTCCAGTCCGTGGCGCGTCCCCCTCCTCCATCTCGAGCTCCTCCATGTGCTCCCCTCCTCCCATCGATCACCCCTGCCTTCATGCACTGCTGGTGGCTTCTATAAAAAGAAAAGAAAGATTTTGAAAATAGAATTATAAACAGAAGATAGAAATTAAATAATATAAAAAAATAAACTTAGTACTAGGGTCTACTATTTAGATCTTAGCTTCTACTTGCAATAAAATAAAGAATAAAAATTTAAAGAGCATAAAAATAAGTTAATACTAAGATCTACTAACTAGATCTTAACATCTACTTACAATAAAAATAAATAGTAAAAATTTAAAAGTATAATAAAATAAATTTTATATTAATTAAATTAAAATTTAATTATAAAAATTTAAATAAATAATAAAATAAATAAACTGTAATAAAGATCTGAAGTTGATCGGTGCAGCCTCATCAGAAAGATGGTTGATGACCTCTCTTTCTTCCTTCATACTTCATGGAGTGAACCGGACTTCTCTCTTTCATCTCTTTGGATCCCTACACTTCTTCTATTTTTTATCTATTTTTTATTTTTTATTATTTTTTTGCTACCTCTACTATTCTCGGACTCTTCTTTTATAGATGAATTTTTTTTTCTGGTAGAAAATGGAGTCCCAAAAGCCCTCCAAAACGTGTCCAACCCATGTCTTACATTTATGACTGTCGGATCGTGTTTGGATGCACGAGATCTCATTAAAAATCACTGCCCAATGCCTGATCTCAGTCAGATTCAATGTCAGCCATTGGATCGTATCTGTGGATGGTTTTGGACCATCGGATGGTGCCAAAAAGACTCTTTTTGTTAGTTCTCCCATCGGTAACCAACCACAGCCATCCGATCTCACCTCAGAATTGCTTGGAGCTGTTGGATCATGCAAAAGATGTGGGCCACCACTACTGAATATGGGATAGCACATCCTGGATCATCCAATCACATGCAAAAATCAATCCCAGCCATCCGATCGTGCAAAACTCAGCCGCTCTCCCATGGACCACGATAAAGACTGGCAATACTGTGCTATGGACTGCACCCCTGATTCCATGGACCAGTCGATTGGTCCATCATGCACTGAGTGGTTTAATTGGGTTAGGTTCGAGCCTGTTTGAATTGATTTTGAGCCCAATTTGAGTCCATTTTTACCTTGCCTTTGGGTCTTGATTCTGAATCCGTTTTAAGTCCGATTTGCTCTAAAGTTTATTCATTTTAACCAATTCGAGTTTTTTATTAACGATCATATTTCTATAAAAATAATAAAAATATCAATTTTTAAGAAATAAATATAAATTATTGTATAAATTAATACTTTTATTGATATATTTTCAATACTCATCACCAGCCCATCATCAGACTCATCGGAGCCCTCCCTCCCCTCAGTCGTCAACCCCCCATGCAGTGGCTCCTGGCCCCCTCTAAGAGGTAGGTTTTATTTTTAAATTTTAACTAGGTTGGAAATGGGTTGGACCACTGCTTTTTGACCTGGATTGTTAAACGGGTTATAAAGAGGTCGGGTCGGGTAACCTATTTATTAAACAGGTCGGGTTCAGATTTTAAAATCTGACCAGTTTAATAAATAGGTTAGGTTCTGGTTATATTTTTTTGATTCAACCCGTATCTGATCCGACCCATTTATATGTGATCTGATCTGATTGCTATCCCTGATGTCATACAAATGAGTAGGAAGATAACATAGAATAGTCCCATCATATCATCCATGTGATTGGCTTGTAGGGCACTATTCTTTCAGTAGCCTTGTAATTATTGCAGTTGGCTACTCCAACAGCTGGAATCAATGAAATGCTTTTTTGACTTTATGATATCCTTGTCTCCCATTTCTGTGGCTAATTTTCACATTATCTTTCGCATTTATTAGTCGATCTTGTTGCTTCATATTGTTCGGGTGGTCGTATGGATGCTTTAGCATGAACTTTTATGAATGACTTGACTCCTAGATTTGGGTGTAGTTACGAGATCCAAGGGCATCCCACTACATTTCCAATCTTCAAAGCCTAGCCGACCTCTTGGTGGTCATGATCAGGGGGGATCCCCATGGCCGTTTGGAGATGAAGTGATTTGGGGAAGCCCTTGTGGGCATGCTCACCTTGGCGATGGAGCACTCGAGAATCATCACCGCCATACTCACTAGGGTGACGAAGTGCCTGAAGGCTATTGTACTGTGCCTGAAAAGCATCATGATGCACCCAAAATCATCATGATGCATTCGAAAATCATCATGATGCACCCAAAATCATCATGACGTGCCTAGAAATCATAGTAATGTGCTTGGAAATCATCATGACATGCTCAGAAATCATCATGACGCATTCAGAAAGCATCATGATGCACCCGAAAATCATCATGACACATTCAGAAATCATCATGATGCACCCGTAAATCATCATGATGTGCTTGAAAATCATCATGATGCACCTAAAAATCATCGTGATGTGGCATCCACCAATTGGTCAATTTGAGGTAGAGGATAGCTATTCTTTGGACTGGCTTTGTTAAAGTTGGTGTAGTTTATGCAGATCCACCACTTCTTATTTGCCTTCTTCATGAGGATCACATTCACTAGCGATTCAGGATAGATCACTTCCCTGACAAAACAGTGATGACCAACTTATCCACTTCTTCGGTGATGGCTTTTTGTCATTCTGATGCAAAGCTTTGCTCCTTCTACCTGATGGGTCGGTGCAGAGGGTCTGGGTTCAGTTGATGCATCATTATTTTCGAATCAATTTTGGGCATGTCTGCTATCGACCAAGCGAAGACGTCCGTGTTCTCCTGTAAAAAGGATATTAGTTGGTTTCGGGTTATCTTGTTTAGATTTGATCCTATTTGAACTATGTGTCCTTCATTCCTATCATTTAGGGGGGATCCTCATGAGATCTTCCACCAGCTCTCCTCATTCTTTAATCATCTCATCACGGATGTCTAGCCCCTCAATAGGAAGGATAGTAGGTGACTTTATCTCTTGGAGGATGATCCTATAGCTATGTCAAGCTAACGCCTGACCTCCATGAATCTCCTTGACCCCATGTTTAATGAAAAACTTCATTGGCAAGCGGTGGGTCGATATTATGTCTTTAAAGGCATTCAACCTTGGTCACCCTAGGATGGCGTTATATGCAAAGGGTGCCCTGATGACCAGGAAGTTGATGTTTGTTGTGGATTGTCAGGGTTCTCATCCAGCTACGATTGATAGGGTAATGACCCTTCAACCAGTATTGCATTCCAGTGAAGCCTATAAGAGGAGAATCGAGTCTACCCAGCCATTATGGAGGGATACCCATTTTGGAGAATGCATCATAAAATAGAATGTTGATTGAGCTTCTATTATTTATTAGGATATGGCGAACATCATAATTTGCGATATTAAGAGATACAATACTGCATCGTTGTGTAAGAACTGGACTCCCTCTGCATCCTACTTGGAGAAAGTGATCGCTTCCTCCAATTTCTGCCTTTTGGCTGATTCTCCAGGCCCCATTCCATTGTGCCCTCTAGCAATGGTATTAATCACACTAGCCATGGATCAATTTTTCATCAAGTGCTCCTATTGAGGCCGCTCCGAATGTTGAGGTGCTCTTGGTGGCTCGATGGATCCTTCCCTTCTGTGGTGGATAAAATAGTCCAAACGGCCCTACCGAATAAGTTACTCGATCTCATCTTTGAGTTGGACGCAATTTTTGGTGTCATGGACATGGTCATGGTGGTAGAGATAATACCTCTTTCACATGCAATTTTCTGATTGGGACCTCATTTTTTTTAGGCTGGGCAGCTGCTTCTTGATCTATATGAGCACTCGGGCTTTGGAGACATTCAAACCTTCCCTGGGGACCGACACCTTGGCGATTGGCGATGCTATTTTTGGGGGCTTCTAGGTTCTCGACTCCAAGAGGGTTTCTAGATCTTCATTGATGAGGTGGAGTCTTGGACCATGGCCAGTCCCTTAGGGGATCCTCTCGGGTCGGGAGAGCTTGAGATCTCTCTTTTTCTCTTCAATCTCAGGATCGGTTGAGGTATTATACTTTTCGAAGGATTCATGATAAGCCATATTTATACTATATTTCTTATCCTTATTCACTAAGTTTTGATTTATTTTGATTTATTTACTAAAATTATACTTTAATGTGGGTATTTTTGCATTCCAGAAAGAAATGAAAAGAAGCAAAAACCAAGCAAAATTGACCCAAAAATCAACTCAAAATAGCCTTCGATGTACGATGAACCAGCCGCTCGATCCATGAGTTGTTCATAGGAATAGAGCACGGTCTATACGCGGTCCATAGACTGATGCACATTGGGTCTACACACGGTGTAGGATAATAGTGGCACTGGTTTTTATCATGGTGCATGGGAGCAGAATTAGGCAAGCAATGGGTTTGCATAACCCAATGGACGAAAATCGATCTCATGCTTGATCGGATGGTCCTGGTTGATGCTAGTGGGAGAACTAAATAGAAGGAAGCCAATTTACGCAATCCGATGGTTCAAATCCACTCTCAGGCTTGATCCAACGGCTGATATCATTTCTAACTAAGATAAGGAGAAGATCAAGCGAATCTAGGGCATTTAACTCAATCCAACAGATAGAAATCTATTTCGCTTGAGACACACATTTTGGATACGATTTTGATGAGAATTGAGACTATGTAAACATCCAGACTTGGGGAAATTTGCAGCTATAAAGAGGGGATGATCTGAGACAAACGGAGAGAACCATCAGAGAACAGAGGATGCCATCTTCTCTTCTTTTCCCTTCTCTATTCATCTTCACATCCAGCCTTCCTTCCACCAATTTTCTTCATGCTAAGAGCAAGGATTGACAGTAGATTCAGCAACAAGCAGCCACTTTATTTTGAGTTTGCAATATTTTTTATTTTATTTACTATTTTTATTATTTTCATCATAAACTAAATTATTTGCTAAGGCTAAGGTGTAGCCACTCTTTTAATATAATATTCAGTATGATTAGATTGTAGATTTATTCTGTTCATAAGGAGTACACAATTCTATTCTTAATGCTTTTAGATTACTGGCCATCTTCTAATTATTTTGATGGGCATAGATGATATGAATCAAGTGATTCTATGTCAAAGCTTCTTGATTTGTATACCTTATGTTTGAATCAGATTAAGGTTCTTATGCATACGATAATTTTAGTATGCTTTGGATACAACATATTTTAATTAGAGGGCTTCATAGAAATTAATGCATCAATACTTATTTAAATTACATCTGGACCAAAGTGTAATTAATAAGTAAGGATGGTTTGTTATGCCTGGATCAAAGGATAGTGAATATCTTAGAAGACTCCACCATCATATAAAACAGAATTGATCTAGTTTGCATTATTATTTGAATATTGTATTAATTGAGTTGGTCAACCGATTGCCTTAGTATTTCTCTAATCTTGGTTTTAATCCTAAATGCCACATCGTTTAATTTCTTGCAGATTTTTATTAATTATTTCTTTACTTTCTTCATTTTATTTGCTTTATTTTCATAATCTTCATATAAATTGGTTTTCTAAATAAAGTATAGGAAAGTACTTTTCAGTACTTATTTTTTAATCCTCATAGGACAATACTCTACTCATACACTATATTATTTGATTGAATGGTCCACTTGCCATAGCGATAGATTTGCATGCATCACTTCATCAGCTCGAACATACTTCTCAGCCCGATCCAACATCTCGATGAAGTCTTTCGAATATTTTTCTCTAGAGAGTAGAGGAGGGAATTTTTCGGAGTCTGCCCTTGAAGGCGGTCCTGGCGATCGACTGGTCGAGGTCGCATACTTTCAAAGCAACTGCATTGAAGCGGTTCATGTAATCATGAAGGGGTTCTCCTTCTCTTTATTTGATGTTCACCAGAGAGCTAGATTGCCAGCATTGCCTTTTAATGGTCACAAAGTGGGCGACAAACGATCGGCTCATCTGGTTGAATGAGTGGATAGAACTTCAGATTTGAATACCAATCTCGAGCCGCCTTTTGAGGGTAGAAGGGAAAGCCCGGTACAAAATTGCATCACTTACCCTATGGAGAAGCATGAGGGCTTTGAAGCTCTCCAGATGGTCCACTGGGTTGGTCGACCCATCACAGCTTTCTAACTGAGGCACTTTGAAATTGTTAGGTAGCGGTTCCTATATAATTTTATCATTGAAAGGTGGATCAATGTGGAAGACGACTTGATCGATCGATCCATGGCCTGACACTGTAATGCTTTAATCCATTGGTTCATCTCTTGAAGTCTACGATCTATATCGAGATCTCGGACCATGAAGTGTGAGCTCAGGTGTGGTGCTTTCAAGTCTTGAAACTGATGAAGAAAGGATAAGGTGTGAAGGAAGCAACAGGAGCATCAGCCAGCAGTTGAGTCGGCTTGAGCTCTGAGAGAGCTGGCTTAGATAGCAGATAGAAAGCTGTATTTTGATTCCAGTGGATAACACAGCTGTCGAGCTGACTCAGATCTAGGTCAAGCCACCTCGAACCCTGAGAGAGTCAGCTCTGACAGGAGAACAGAAAGCAGCATTTCGGCACGCTATAGGAAGGCATGCCAGAGCTGGCTCGGACCCTAATAGAGCCGGCTCGACAGCACGGACAGAAGGCTTACGGGATTCTATTTTGAGCTAGCATTGGATTTAATTCAAGTGACTTAAGATCTTGGTTTGAGAGGTCTTAAGGAGCTAATCCAAGGATTAGACTAGGGTTAAGTCTAATGGGTGTACAAGGCAAGACATAGGTATATATGGGCTTAAAATTGTACCAAATTAGGTTAGCTGGGGTGAGTTTTGGTTAGGATCAAATTGATCATATATATATACAATTTGTACATGGTTTTGATAAAATGGAATCAGAATAGAAGCCTTTTCTCCCTAATTGCTCTCTCTCTCCCTCTCTCATGTTCCTCCTCTCTTCTTCCTCATGCTTAGTGTTCTTTAGGCCCAATTTGATCCACCATCAAGGTTTTCCTCCCATCCTTGCTACTACTTCCATGATCTACGATCAGCAAGAGAAGATCCGATCTGGGCAACAATTGATATCAGAGCTTTGGAGCTAGATCTGATGGAGAAAGATCTTGAACACTTATTTTGTGTAAGGATCTACCTTGATCTTGAGTAATCGATCCTATTTTATCTAGAATTATATAGATTTGTGAGTATTCCTTGTGTGGAATTGAAATCTATGTAGAATGGCATCAAGTACCCTTAAGGCAGATTTTGAAAATTTGATGGCAAAAAAATTCATCCTTTGACAGTAAAGGATGGAGGATCTGTTAGTTCAGAACAGAATTTACAAGATCATGATTAGAGATAGGCCTAAAAAGATTTCTATTGAAGATTGAAAGGAATTGGAAGAAATAGCTTTTAGTACAATTAGAATATGCCTTGCTGATGAGATTTTCCCTGAGATTAGTACAGAGATCATATCGAAAGGGCTTTGGAAGAAGCTTGAGAATACATACATGGGTAAGAACATGACAAAAAGTTATGGTTAAAGAAGCAACTGCATAGTTTGAGGATGTCCGAAGGAGGAGATCTGATTGTCCACATCTAGAAATTCAATCAAGTTTGCTCGGATGTCATGAGCCTTGATGTGAAGATAGATGAGGAGGATAGACCTCTCCTATTGTTGTGTCCATTGCTAGTTTCTTATGGGAAAGAGACCCTGAATTTTGAGAAAGTGGTTGGAGTTCTTAAGTCAAATAAGCAGTGAGAGAAGCTATGTAAAGGTAGCCCTAACTCAGAGGTGCTTGCTGTGAATGAGAGGTAAGGGAGATCTAAAGATAGGACTCAAGATAAGTCTAAGGACAGATCAAAGTCTCCAGAGAATTTGAAGGTTGTGAAGTGCTATAAGTGTCGTCAGCTTGATCATCTAAGGAGGAATTGCCCACTTCTTAAGAATGAGAAGGAGAAGGGCAAGGTTAGATCGACCAATGAGAGTGGTGCTCTATCATCTGAAGATAGTGGAGATGATGTACTGGTAGTATCTGATGGGGCAGCAGAGTTTGATAGCTATTGGACACTTGATGCAGCATGTTCCCATTACTACACTGCACATCATGATTGGTTTGCCTCCTATGAGAAATCAGATGGTGGTAGTGTGAGTCTTAGAGATGATCATCCATATAAAATACTGATGTTGGTGCTATCAGGATGAGGATATATGATGGAGTCATACGTGCACTTACTAATGTGAAGCATGTGTCGGAACTGAAAAGAATTTGACATCCCTAGGTTACTTGGAAAATCAAAAATATACTTTCAGTTGTCAGTCGAAGAGTGGGTGTTTGAAGATCTTCAAAGGTACTTTGGTGGTGATAAAAGGGAGAAAACTGAGCAATAACCTATATAGGATGGAAGGCTTAGTGGTTATCGATAGTGCGGAGGCTTCTATAGTAGTACAGAAGGAGCAGCTTGCTTACCAGCTGTGGCACTATCATATGGGTCACATGAGTGACCAAGGGCTCACAGAATTGAGTAAAAAAAGACTGATTCTAGCACTCAAAAAGGAGGGTGATAACCTTTACGAGCCTTGTATCTATGGCAAATAGCACAGGGTGAAGTTTGCTAGTAGTTCCAAGCGGAGTGAAGCTCTTTTGGAGCTTGTTCACTTGGACGTATGGGGACTGACACCTATTATACCTTGGGGTGGAGCTAGATACTTTGTCATCTTTATAAATGACTTCTCTAGAAGAGTTTGGGTGCATCTGATCCAGAAAAAATTAGAGGTGTTTGCCCGATTTAAGATCTGGAGAGCTGAGGTGGAGAAGGAGACAGGGCAACGAGTGAAGTATTTAAGGTCTGATAATAAAGGGAAGTATAAAAGCCTGGAGTTCAAGAGATACTGTGAGGAAAATGGCATCAAGCACTATTACATAGTGAGGATGACCCCTTAGCAGAATGGTGTCATGGAGAGGATGAACCGGACATTAACTGAGAAGACCAGGAGCTTAAGGCTGCAAGCATCACTGTCCAAGTCTTTTGGGGTGATGCTCTAACACTTGCTCGTTCCTTGTTAACAGGTCTCCCCATAGATCACTCAATGAAGGACTTTCAGAGATAGTCTAGAGTAGGAAGAAGATGGAGCTAGGTCATCTAAAAGTAGTCGGCAGTCTGGCTTATGCTTTGGTTAAGGAAGTCGAACGGAGCAAGTTGGACCCTAAGTCACAGAAGATGATCTTCATCGGATATCCTGTAGGTGTGAAGGGTTACTTGCTATGGGATCTATATTTTCAAAAGTATGTCATCAGTAGGAATGTGACCTTTGATGAAAAGAGAATCTTGAGAAAGTCGAAAAGTATAGATAGAACAGAAAAGACAGCTCAGAACAGCAGTGAACAGCACTCGTAGTCAGATGATTTGCCATTAACTTCAACTTGAAACGTGTTTAGTTGAGGTGGAGTTGGGAAGGCATGGTCATACATCTATGGAGGATCAGAAAGGAAAGGATGTTGTCCAGGAGGAAGTGCAGAGGCAGCCACAGGCAGCAGACTTATAGGATACAGCAAGAAGAGTGGCACTGCACAAGCTGAAGCATACTGTTCATAAACTGATCAGGTATGGTATTGATGAGATAATTTTTATGCTCTCATCACTACTAATGATGATCCAGAGACTTTTGAGGAGGCCATGGAGGGTCTAGATCGAGATTCATAGATGCAGATCATAATGGAGGAGATGGAGTCTCTCAGGAAGAATTAGACATGCCAGTTGGTGGATCTATCGGAGGATGCTCGACCCATTGGCTCCAAATGAATATATACCAGAAAGAAGGCACCTTCAAAGCAAGATGGAGTGAGGTACAAAGCTAGGCTTGTCACTAAAGGATACTCACGAGAGAAGGAGTTGATTATATAGAGATATTCTCTCCAATCGTCAGACATACATCTATCAGGTGCTGTTGAGCATAATAATAGTACAAGATCTAGAATTGGAGCAGATGGATGTGAAGACAGCATTCCTTCATAGTCATTTGGAGGAGAGTATTTATATGGAGCAGCTAGAAGGGTTCAAAGAATCTGAATTAGATAGAATGATTTGTTTGTAGAAGAAATCACTGTACGGATTGAAGCAGTCTCCTAGACAATGGTGCAAGTGATTTGATACTTATATGAGGAGCATTGACCTTTTCAGGTGTAATTATAACCCATGTGTGTATGTTCGATCATTGGATGATGGATCTAGGATATGTTACTTTGTATGTAGATGATATATTGATTGCATGCAAGAGTAAAAAAATTGTGCAGGAGTTAAAAGAAGCTTTGTCTCGAGAGTTTGAGATGAAGGAATTGGGGCCTACATGGAAGATCCTAGGTACGAAGATCAGTAGAGGCAAGGGGCGATTGCACTTATCTCAGGGAGGCTAAGGAAGATCTAGGAAAGATATGGGATGAAGAATGCGAAATCGACAGAGCTACCACTTGTCGAGCACTTCAGACTCTCGAAGACTATATTGCCAAAGACTGAGATAGAGGCTCAGGAGATGGAGAGAGTACCATAAGCCTCTAGTGTGGGGAGTGTTATATACTCTATGGTGTGTTGTAGGTTGGATATAGCCCATAGATTTATGGCGCAGCCTGGTAGAGAGCACTGAAAGGTATTTTCAAATATTTGGCTGATATGATTAGAGTTGGTATTTGCTATAGTCAGCAAGGAGGTACTGATGGACACTCCAACATGTCCAAGGAGGCTCAGGGGTTTATAGCAGGGCTTATAGATGCAGATTTTGGTAGAGATGTGTACACTCGGTGCTCAATGACAGATTTTGTATTCAGCCTGTATGGAGGTCCAATCTCATGGAGATCTTGCTTGCAACCTATAACAGTCTTGTCTACTACAGAAGTGAAGTACATTGGCATCACAGAGGTAGCGAAGGAAGCCCTATGGTTGAAGGGCTTAGCTTTGGAGATGGACTTCCCACAAGAGGTTGTCAGAGTGTATTCTGACAGTCAGAGTACTTTGTTATTTGCACAAAATTCTATTTATCATGCAAAGATGAAACACATTAACATCAGATACCATCGGATCAGGGAGCTTATGGAAGATAATGAAGTGGAGTTGGTGAAGGTTCACACCAAGGAGAATCTATTTGATGTATTCACGAAGGTATTTCCATGAGATAGCTTTCACTATTATGTGGCACCGATGGGGCTGGTGGATAGGACTAAGTTTACAAGGACTTAAGAGCACCAAGATGGAGATTATGAGCTCAGGTGTGGTGCTTCCAAGCTTAAAATTGATAAAAAAGAAAAGGTGTGAAGGAAGCAACAGGAGCATCAGCCAGCGGTCGAGTCAGCTCGAGCTTTGAGAGAACCAACTTGGATAACAGACAGAGAGCTATGTTTCTGGCATCAGTGGATGACATAGATGTTAAGCTAGCTCAACTATAGGTCGAGCTGACTCGAATCCAAGTCGAGCCAGCTCGAATCCTGAGAGAGCCGATTCTGACAGAAAACAAAAGCAACATTTTTGACATGCTACGGGAAGGTGTGCCAGAGCTGGCTCGGATCCTGATAGAGCCAGCTAGATGGCACAGACAGAAGGCTTACGGGATTTTGTTTGAGCTAGAAGTAGATTTAATTCTAGTGACTTAAAACCTTGATTTAGGAGGTCTTAAGGAGCTAATCCAAAGATTAGACTAGAGGTTTAGTCTAATGGATGTACTAGGCAAGACATGGGTGTATATGGATTTGAGAATTATACCAAATTGGGTTAGCTAGGGGGAGTTTTTGATTTGGATCAAATTGACCATGTATATATATAATTTGTATATGGTTTCGATCAGATGGAATCAGAATAGAAGTCTTTTCTCCCTAATTGCTCTCTTTCTCCCTCTCTAATGTTCCTCCTCTCTTCTTCCTCATGTCTTGGATTCTTTAGGCCCTATCTGATCTACCATCAAGGTTTTCTCCTATTCTTGTTGCTGCTTCCGCGATCTACGATCAGTAAGGAAGATTCGATCCTGACAACATGAAGATCTCTACGTGGCATGATAGGGATCGGCCTAGAGTGGATTCTTTATCAGAGAGTGAGGTTGATAAGCGCCTCCTTCATTCGGGGCTCTAGGGCTTGCTCAGCCACGTTTGCCTGCCTTGATCTAGGCTTTGTGCAGGTTGCTGCAGGGGCAGTCCTACATCAGATTCAGCTGCTGCATAGTGTTGACCACTACAGTCAATGCCTGCAACTAGGTGAGCAGAATATTAAACTAGTCTTGATTTACCCCTACAGTCGGTGGGGGCTGTGGAGGTGCCTCCAACTGTTGAGCCAAAATATGGTTCTTGATCGAATTTTGGCCAACCAACACATCGTGGCATTTGAATGCCTTGAGGATGTTCTTCGCTGTGACATTGTGATAGATCACATACTTCTTCCCAAAAAATGAGCACATGATCCTTCTTCTAGCACCAGTCTATTGCTGTAGATTTTCAGCTCGGGCTGGAGTTGCTAGAGTGTGGTCTCATCCGTCAGGGTAAATGATGGCCAGATCTACAAAAGAAGTTTCTAATCAAAATTGGTTTCGATGAAAATCCTTCGATGCTCAAGTCAGAAATCTGAAATAGATGGTTGGGAGAGTGTACAAGAGTTGCATACCTTTGGGGGTCCCCTGATTTTTTGTATTTATATATCGATGTTAAAGCTGTGAGGGGGATGAGTTCTATGAGGCCATCCCGACTTCTTTGACCACACCACTCCTAGATGTCTGGTCTAGCTTTTAGTAATAGATACTATCTTATCTGGTGTGCAGCTAGCTGCTCTCAGGAGTGGCAAGCTTTGACAGGACCTCATCCATTGCATAGTCAATCGCTCTCAGGAGTGGCACGATTTGACATCAAGTGGTGTGACTTGATGGGAAAATGTGGGGGTCCCTTGCCAATCTTTCCAAACATGGCAGTGAAGGAACCAGATCTAGGATTTCAGGCTTAGATCTTGAAACTTTTCAAGATCAGACAGCGGAAGACTAAATAAATCAAATTATTTTTAAAATCAGAGAATCCCTAGATCTAAGATCTTATTACATGATTATTGCATAGCATTAAATCAGAATTAAAATATATAAAGCATGAACTACATGTTGATCATATCAACATGTTTCTATACTATATCTAATGTATGTATTAACAATAGATCAGATCTATTACCTTACAAATTAGACATTCTAACCTTGTTGATCCGGGCTTGAGGATGATGTTGTGAGCTGCACATACATCCGGTCTCTAGGAGTCATCCATACGAGCCCACGAATCTCGATCAGAAGTCCTGCTTCAGAAAATTAGCACAGTATGCTAGTACTGCGCTGATCCTTCTTTGATGGTTGATTAGGTGCCTCCTTCTTCTTGATTTGGACTCTTCCAAAGATGAGAAGTAGGAAGGAGGAGTTTTAGATCTGAGACACTCTCAGAAAACTCAAGTGGAGGAAGGAAAGAGATGAACACAACAACCCTAGAAGAAGACCCTCTTCTTCTTCTCGTTTCTCACTCTAGACACCCTATCTTGTGTCTATTATATTTCCACAACCCAAAGGTCTTTCTCTCTGATTTTTGGATGCCCCAAAGGTCTCTCAAATCTCTATGTTCTTCAAAAATTTCATGAAGAAACTCATTTTATAGAGAGACATATGATAGAATCCTTGTCTAGGTCAAATACCTAGTCAAGGTTTATCCAAACATGGCAAGATAAGGGGCGCCCAACTCTTGAGCACCACCTCCTTATTTCATACATAGACCACCAGCAAAGGATGCATAATATATACCCTAAAAGCCATAAAAATTTAAAAAAAAATTTGGATAAATTCGGTGCAAAATTGAAAGAGTTTTGGATTATTAAAACTCTATCTCATAGAATTCGAAATCCAAACTTATTCCTCTTTGATTTGATCTAAACCACCTTCCATGTAAGAAAGAAGAGAGAAAACCTTTTGTGAACGTGGGAGAGACCTGGGAGAGGGCTTTTGTCGCACAAAATAAGAGGAGATTGGCGTGGAATAAGAGAGAGGGCGTGGGGGAGGCTTATGTGGCGCAAGGTGGAATCCTAGTCTTACTAGGATTCTATTTTATGACTTGCTTTAATTTGATTTCTCAAACTAAATTAACCAAAATTAGATCAACCCAATTAAAATAGGTCTTAACCCAATTAAGAACCTAATTTAATCAGATTAAATTAGATTTAAATCTGATTTAATTTCTAATCAAATTAAAATTAGGTTGACCCAATCCTAATTAAACTAGGACTAGTTTTCCTTGCACTTGACTTATCCAATAAACCAATTGGACTTGATCCAATCAAGTCTAAATCAAATCTAATTAAATTATATTTAATTAGACTTAATCTCAGCCCATTGTCTTAATCAAATTAAGTCAATTAGCAATCGAATTGCTAATCAATCCTCCTGCAACACTTGCACTGGGTAAATGTCAATCGTATTGATCATTTAACCGTAGAACGATTTTTAATCATTGATCAACCATCCGATC
>KE505067.1:123365-134918 GCA_000441515.1 Elaeis oleifera | reverse complement strand
GCCAATCAGAATGATATCAAATATTTTATCTTCCACTTGAGTTCATAGAACTGCTTAGTTCGAGGCCTTAGCAAATGGGTTGGTCAAGTTCTCCTTTTTCATCGATCTTCCAAAGATCGACGTCACCCTGATCTAAAATCAAAGGTGATAGGAATACAGAGTATGCTGGTCCTTTGGTTCTTTAGCCAGAGCTATGGCTCCAGTGTTACGATAGGACTGGACCATCGGTGGAGGGTGCCACTCCAACCTGCTAATGAAGCTCGATAGAAGCTGTCGTCCTTATTAACAGCCTATCATTTAGTTGTGAACAGTTTTAAAGAATAATCGATAAATTCTCTTTTTATCAAACCTAAATAGTCCTAAAAACTTCATCACAACAACGGAGTTCATTTGAAGATGAAAACTTGTGATGAAAATACTAAAAATATATTTATTATTAACAAATTAATTACAATACAAGGTTGCTCAACCGTCAACAGGCTGATGTTTGACTTTTGGGATATATTTTTCAATATTTAGCTCATCCATCATGTGGACCATTTTGCCGAGATGATCAAGGAAGCTCGACGGATCTCCAAGGAGGTCGAGGAGAAGGCCGCTCAAGCCACCCGAAGGGCGGATGATGCCCAACTCTTAATTCAGTCCAAGGATGAGGCTAGGTCATTGAAGGCTGAGGTGAAGCGGCTTGAATCAGAGCTCGCCAAGGCTCGAAGTGATGCAGAAGCTCGACTGTCTGCATAAAATAATAAATGAAAGGAGAAGTTGGAGGCCACTGAGGTTGCCGCAGTCGAAGCCTTCCATTCCTCGAACAAGTTCTTGGATATCCAGGTGGAGTTTGGCTCGACCTTATATATGTAGGGGATTGAGGACTTCAAGGAGAAGGTCAGGAATCATTTTCTGACCTCAACCTCAAGCCCTGGAATTGAACGGTGAAGAAGAGGAAGTCAGAGAGGTTGGGAACGACGAGGTGCGAGTCGAGGACCTCTTCAGCCCGATCTGTGAAGATCAAGCAATCGAGAATGCAGCATCGGTTCAGCCTCCCACGATCATCATGCTCTCTGACCATGGTGATGCCAACGAATCTTGTGCTCCTAGGGGAGCTTAAAAACTTGTACCTTAGCTTGGGCATGTCTGGGCTTAATCATTGGTCAGTCATTTTTGTGAACCTCGGCTTTTGCCGAGGTATTTTGCACTAGATCGACCAAACTTTTGCAAAAAAATTTTCTTCAATGAAGTTTCATTCTTCGCATATCATGATCTCAAGTTGTGGGGATCAGCTGATGAAACATAATGGAGTTCGGTATTCGACCTTAGTTAGACATAGCTAGCCATAGGTAGTCATTAGTTAGAATTGCGCCTATCGCTTTTAGGTCATCTTCCTAGTGACGAAGAGTAGAAACTGATGACATTTCCACATGGACCCTTTTAATCTGTCACACTTCAGTAGGTAAAAGATCAGGTTATTCTAGATGGATCATTTAGCTCGTAGGAAGATGAGGAACTTGTAGGAGATCATAGAGACATGCTCCGCTCAGATCGCCCATGGTCGAGGAGAGTGCATTGGAGACCCACATAAAGATGCATTCCGCTTCTCAATCATGGTCGAGAAGCACGCGTTGACGACCTGCATGGAGATGCATTCCACTCCTTGGCCATGGCCAAGGAGCGTGCATTGGAGATCAGCATAGAGACGCATTCCACTCCTCGGCCATGGTTAAGGAGCACGCATTGGAGACTATTTGGAAATGCATTTCACTCTTCGATCATGGTCGAAGAGCATGCGTCAGAGATCTGCATGGAGACGCGTTCCACTCCTTGGACATGGTCGAGGAGCATGCGTTGGAGATCCATTTGGAGACACATTTTGCTTCTCGACCATGGCTGAGGAGAGCACATTGGAGATGATAAACAATTGTTCTTTATTATTTAATTCAATAAAATTATAACTTAGGATGATAAATATGCAAATTATCAGAGTTTCAAGTCTTAGAGATTGGAGTTCCATCCAGCCGGCGAAGACGATAAACCCTCGGTTGAACTACTTCATCAACATGGTATGGACCTTCCCAGTTTGGTGCAAGCTTTGATAATTTGGTCGAGCGCGAAACTTCAGCTCGATGAAGAACTAGTTCTGCAACTAGGCAAGACTTTTTTTTGACTCATGAGTTGTAGTATCGAGCTATTCTTTATTGGTAGTTGGCCATCTGAATCCATACTTGCTCTCAAATTTTCTCCAGTAGGTCCAAATTTGCTCTCAGCCCAATGGAGTTGCTATCCTCATCGAATTTTTCCACTCGCAGCATGGGCAAGCTGATCTCAAGAGGTATAATGGCCTCAGTCCCTAGAGCCAGTTTGAAGGGGATCTCTTCTGTTGGAATCCATTAAGTTGTGCGATATGCCCAAAGCACATGGTACAGTTCTTCAACCAATAATCCTTTAGCTCGGCCTAAGCGAGCTTTGAGTCCTTGTAGTAAGGTTCTATTTGTCACCTCAGCTTCGCCATTGCTTTGGAGATGAGCTATCGGAGTCAACCTATGAGAGATGCCAAGCCCTTCATTGTCGATGATGATAGCTTGGGGTAAGCTGAATTGGCAGATGATTGATTTTCATATGAAGTCACGAACCTTAGCCTCAGTAATAGTCGCCAATGCCTCCACTTCTATCCATTTGATAAAATAGTTGATTGTGATGAGTAGAAACTTCTTCTATGCTGCCGTGATGAGAAAGATCCAAGGATGTCCATCTCCCATTGGGTGAAGGGCCAGGGCATGGTGATTGGAGCTTGAGGGGTAGAAGGTCAGTGTTAGATGTTTGAGCTCCTCTGGCATGGTCGCACTTGGTCACTAGGTTGATAGCATTCTTCTGCATAATCGGCCAAAAGTATCCTTGTTGTAGCACCTTGTGGGCAAGAGCTTTGCCCCTAAAGTGATTGCCACAAATCTCCTCGTGAACCTCTCGTAAGGCATATTCTACTTTCGAGGGACATAGATACTGAAGTAAGGAGAGAGTGAAGGACCTTTTGTATAGTCTCTCATCATATATGAGGTATTGAGGTGCAAAATGTCTCAGCCTCTTAGCTTCATCTCAGTCGGCCGACAACACTCCATCTCGTAAGTATTGAAAGATCGAATCTATCCAACTCGGCTCAGGATCTGTCTGCATCACAGGGGACTCTTTAATGCTCGATTTCTTGAGGATTTCTAAGTATGAGCTTCTTTTAGGTCGGCGGTGCTGAGTTTTGCAAGCTTGGATAAGAAGTCAGCCCGCATATTTTTCGATCTCGATATTTATTGGATGTTTATGGTGGTGAAGTTGGAGGTAAGATCCCTGATCTTTTGTAGATATTTTATCATGTTCGGCTCTCGTACTTCATATTCTCTCTGAATCTAACCGACGATGAGCTGAGAGTCACTATGAACCCTAAGATGTCGAACTCCCAATTCTTTTGCCATCCTCAGATCGATCACTAGCGCCTTACACTCGACTTCATTATTGGAGGTGAAAAATTTGAATCACAGTACGTATTCTAGGACCACTCCATCTGAACTAGTTAAAATCAATCTAGCTCCTGAGTCCATAGTATTTGAAGAACCATCCACATGAAGAACCCGACATTCCTCGGATGTAGGAGCTATCTCTCCATCTTTTGTTCTTCATCCGGAATGGTGCATTCCAAGATGAAATCGACCAATGTCTGAGTTTTAATGGATGGCCTTGGTAGATACTTTATGTCAAACTCTACTAGCTCAACGGCCCACTTAGCCAGCCACCCTGAAGTATCAGGTCCGTAAAGTACGGACCTGATCGGTTGGTCAGTGAGGACAGCAATTATGTGGGCCTAAAAATATGGGTGTAGCTTCTTGAAGGATATCACAAGAGTGTAGACCACCTTCTTGAGTCTCGTATATCTAGTCTCAGCATCATGGAGAACTCGACTGACATAATAGACTAGCTTTTGCACCTTAGCCTCCTGTCGGATGAGGATCGAATTGACCGTCGAGGGTGAAGCTGTAAGATATAGGTACAATACTTCTCTAGACTCTGGTTTGCTTAAAAGGGAGGTGAGCCGAGATATCTTTTTAGCTCATCAAATGCAGCTTGACACTCATCTGATCATTGGAAGTTCTTCGCCTATTTGAGAGCTTTGAAGAAGGAAAGACTCCTTTCTGCTGACCTTGTGAGAAATCTATTTAGAGCTGTAATTCTCCCTATTAGGTGCTATATTCTTTAATCATGCTCGGAGGCTTCATTTCTAGGAGAGCTTAAATCTTTTCAAGGTTGGCCTCAATCCCCCGTTGTGACACCATGAAGCCCAAAAAATTGTTGGAGGTGATGTCGAACGTGCATTTGCTGGGGTTAAGCTTCATTTGAAAGTGCCATAGCATGGCGAACATCTTCTTGAAATCGGTGATGTGATGCTCGATTGCTCTGCTTTTAATGAGCATATCATCCATATACACTTTTATGTTTCTGCCGATCTACTCTTTGAAGATTTTGTTGATGAGTCATTAGTACATCGCACCTACATTCTTTAAGCTGAATGACATGATCTTATAGCAAAAAGACCTTGCTTAGTAACAAATGAAGTCTTCTCCTCATCTTCGAGAGCCATCTGAATCTGGTTGTATTCGAAGAACGTATCCATGAAAGATAAGAGCTGATGTCCTGAGGTCACGTTTACCAATTGATCAAGCCGAGGTAGAGGGTAGCTGTCCTTGAGACATGCTTTGTTAAGGTTGGTATAGTCGATGTATGCATGCCACTTGCCATTGGCCTTCTTGATTAGGACAATATTGGCCAACCACTCTGAATAGTAGAGTTCTCAGATGAACTCCATCTTTAGAAGCTTGTCCATCTCTTTCTGTATGGTCCTCTGTTGCTTGGGAGCAAAGTTGCATTCTTTGTTTGACCGAACGATGCTTTGGATCCACATTGACCTGATAATAATGACCTCCAGATCGATGCCTGGCATGTTAGAAGCCAACCAAGTAAATATGTCTGCATTGGCTTGGAGAAAGAGGTGAGGTGCCGATAATCCTCTTCACACAGGTTCGAGTCGATGTTAATAACTTTGCTTGGATCCTCGTCGATTGGCAATGGGATGAGATCTTCCACCGTGTGGCCTCTCTATTCAGTTAGCTCATCCCGCACGTCAAGCTTGTCCATCAACTGCTCCACTGGTGACGCTCCATGTAAGGTCGTCATATAACATTTTCTTGCAAGTTGTTGATTTCTTTGGAGCTCATTGACCCCATGAGGAGTGAAAAATTTCACCGTCAAATAGTAGGTCGACATTGTAGCTCGGAGGATGTTCAGTCCAGGCCAACCTAAGATTACATTGTATATGGATGGCTTTTTACTATGAAGTAGTTTATTTTAACGACGGCCTATCTTGGAGCTCATCCAGCTATCGTAGTGAGAGAGATTGTTCCTTCTATAGAGACCGTACTATCCGAAAATCTGATCAGAGGTGGGTTCCTCTTCACTAACAGCTTAGAATTCAAGTTCATATGAACAAATACATCGTAAACAAACATCTACTGAACTTTTTTATCAACTAGGACTCAGTGTACATCATAACTAGAAATATTTAAAGATATAACTATAGGACTGTCATGTGGATACTTTATTCCTTTCAGGTCGGCTTCAAAGAAGGTGATTTCATTGCTAATCTTTCTCTTCTTCAGCTCTTTTCTTCAGCTCGGTTCGGTTTGGAGATACCGTGGCTGAACTGCCCCCCAAGGATCACACGGATCTCTCCTACTATTGGTTGATCTCTATGGGGGTCTTCTTGTCAAAGAGGCTCATTATGCGGGTTCCCCAGGATTCATCACTTGTCAACATAGGGCTGGAGACATCCGCATTGGATAAATGCTTCTATCTCCTCCCTGAGTTGCCAGTATTCTTCTGTATCATGTCTATGGTCTCGATGGTACCTACAATACTTTTTTGGATTCCTTGCCCACATTGGAGCAACCATCTTCCTCAATCGAGAAAGTTCTTCTTGGCGCTCTATCTTCATAAGTATTTGGGCCTGAAAGGTATTCAACGGAGTGAAGTAGTGAAATCTCCATAGTGGAGTTCTAGATCGGCATTGTGTGGCAAGAGATCTAGCTCGATTTTCTCGAGGTGGAGTCTGAGAATGGTGAGGCCTTTGTTCAATATGTCGATGCACACCGGTAGTCCTTCTTTCTTGCCCGATGTTTGGATGTGATCCGCCATCGAGGTTCTCCCCTTGTTGATCCTAAACTTCCTCAGCTTGAGCATATCTCTCTGTCCACTCTAATATTTTGGTAAAGTCCTTCCAATAATTTAAATTGAGTGAGAAGAGGAGGTCATTTTGAAGAAGCCCAGCCTTCAGTGCAGTCATCGCCATTGGTTGATCCAAATTCTGCACTTCTAGGGTCACAACATTGAAACGATTAATATAATCTCGAAGAGGTTCATTCTCCCTTTGCTTTATACTGATGAGGAAGTCCGAGTTGTGGTGCTAGCGGCGGTTGCTGATGAAGTGTGCTACAAACATCTGGCTTAGCTGATGGAAGGAGTCCACAGTATTTGGTTGCAGATTTGAATATCAGTGGCAAGCCACCTTCCTCAGGGTCGAAGGGAAAGCTCGATGAAGAGTCACATCATTAGCCCCTTGTAAGAGCATGAGAGATTTGAAATTTTTCAGATGGTCTACTGGGTCGGTGGTCCCATTGTACGGTCCCATCTGCGGCATCTTGAATCGAGGTGGCAGGGGCTCGTTCATAATTTTTTGGGGAACGATGGATCGGTATTGAACCCAAATCAATATCTTGCCGCTGTGGAGCCTGCAGCATGTCAATCCATTGCTACATCTCCCGAAGCCTCCTTTCCAGATCATCTTCACGAGTTGATCAATGACGAGGAGAAAGATGGCCTGATGTTGGTGAGCGCCTATGCCTGTGTCGAGGTGGGTTGTCAGGTGGCTAAGATAACTAGCTGCCGCCCTTGAGCTATGGGGAGGTCGGTCTGTCGGTCTATCTCTAGCCGGATGTGGGTTTTCTGGGGCAGGATGAGGCTTAATATTCTATTGCATCCCCTCACTGTAGCCGAAAGTGCCTACACCTATTGTATGAGGCTATTTTATTGATCCTGAGAGACTGCTGGTGTTGCTGGTGGGGGGTTCTCCTGGATCGATGATGGTGGTGTGTTCGTTGGTGGGCGTTATTGGCCTATCATCCGTTAGAGTGTTACGATGTGTTTGATGCACCCCTTCGTGTCTTCTTGATGACTAGTGGCGAGCTCTCTCCTCTTAAAATAGGATCTCAAAATTAGTCGAGAGTCTCTTCCTCTAGCATCAAGTGTTACTCTTGATCTTTCTGCCTGAGGTCGGTCATCGAGGTGGAGATGGCAGAGGTGAGATCGCTGCTAGAGCTCCACCCGAATACCTACAAAAAGTCCTCACCGGGGTATTCTCTTGTGAAGATCCTCCGACGCTCAAGTCAGGAGATGGAGAACAATGAGAGGGAGAGAGCGAGGAGTGGAGAACTTACTTTGAGGGTCCTAGAGCCCTTTATTATAGAAAAGAGTTTGAGTCGTATCCATCTCGGAGTCTGAATAGCTTTCTGGATTTGGCATGTAGATGACTCAGAGAAGTTATTTTTTTTTGCGAGAGACTCAATCGTGGAGAAATTCTCCTTTATCTGGGCTTTCTCAATTTGGGATAGAGAGAGGCGAATCTAGTGTCAAGGAGCTTAACTCGGCTGCGGATGAGTTATAATAGATCGTTATAGCTCATCCATGGTCGAGGTTCTGGAGATCGTGGAGCACGCATTGACTCAGGTGATCTAGGATTAGTCGGTTATGTACGAGCTATAGTAGGTCATTCTAGACCGAGGTGAATTAGACATGAGCCGAGTAATGGGAGCCGCTGCTAACTCTATGGGTCGTATCTAGCGATCTTCATATCTGTCATGTATCTGTAATCTGATAGGCATCCATCTTTCATAGCTCGATCGGAGCCGAAGATGTGGCAGTCGAGGTCGAGGTACAAATCCACAACAGTTAGAAACCATTATATTGGGGTACTTCTTAAATGCTAACGCATTATATTGGGGTACTTCTTAAATGCTAAAGATGTTTTCATCTACCTCTGTTCCCACCAATGAACAGGATAGTGAGAATGCTAACTCAAGGCCGTCTAATCCATTACTTAAAGATACCCTTCAACTCACATCTAACCTTGATTACTTCAATGTGATTCATGTATTTAGAGAAGCTAACTTTATTGCTGATTGGCTAGCAGGAAGCAATATGAACTTGGACCTAGCTATGGGATCTGTTTTGCATCCAGGGTTTGCCTTGTTGCTGCAAACCGATTCGATTGGCTATAGTTATTGGCATTTTCTCTGATCCTTGTATATTTCGTGTTTCTTACTCAACTAAAAGGGGGAAAATACTGCACCCTAGGGCATTTAAATAATAAAGTTAGTCCATGCTGGCTTCTCATTTGATAGATGGTGGGGGCTCTGCCTCAACAAATAGTTGATGGCAGCACCTTAATATCAACTCCTTTGGAGAAAAAAAATATAGCCATAATAAAGTACTACTAGGTGGCATTTTATTGATGGTTTGGGTCGTATCTTTCATCCAAAAGGATGATTCATCTTTTTTCGCACCTTCCATCGTTGACTCATGCACTGATTGCTTTGAGATCTGTACAAACCGAGACAAGAGGAAGGTTAGAGTGCGCTGCCATCGGTGCGATATGCATTCCAACAATTGGCTTCGTGAACCATCCCTTCGCGCGAAAGATACAACCGGAAACCTTTCATTGCGTTTCTCCCCGCGAGAACTAATCACAGTTGCTCCACGACAGCGAGGGACCCGGCACCTTAGGCTCAGCTCCCTACCAAAACTCAAGATCCACAGATTCTCTGCATATAAACTTCCCACCGTTGATCTTACAGTTCATCGCACCACCAGGAGAAAGTCGGAAGAAACCGACGGTAGATCAAGCACTCGCATATTTATTGTATGAAATAAGTACGTATCTTGCATTTGCTTCCTTCAAACGGCTTAGGAGTTGGGGCACCTGCACTTCCCGGCACTCTCCCATCGAGACCGAGGCCCAGCTCGCGATAAATAATTAACTAAAAAATATTTATTTCCTCTTCGCAACTTTCCTGCACGCTGAAAAAAAGGTGAGCGCGCAATTTCCTCTCATTCAAACTCCACCTGGCGTCCTCTGCGCCAGTTTCTTCCTCCTTCTCCTCATCTCTTCGAGAGGCGATAGCGGCAATACCTCTGCTCTACCCAGCGGTTCATCGATCCCTCCCCCGATTCTTGCTCGTGGCCTCCCGGTGAACGGCGTGCCATCGTCGGATTTCGAGGCCGGCCGATCTGGTGTTGTTTGGAACCCATTGTTCTTTGGGGGAGCGAAAGCGAAAACCCTAGCTTCTTGGATTCTTTCTCATTCTTTCATTTGAAACGAGGGATTCGCTGGATGAAAGCAGCAATGAGCTGGGGTAGGAGAGGGGTTGCGATATAGAATGATTTATTTTTCTTGAGCAATACGGTGGTAGGTCGCGATATAGAACGATGAATCGGGAATTTGGATCAAGACGTAAGGGGAGGGGAGAATCGAGAATTTGGATCCAGACGTAAGGAAGAGGGGGATATGAATCGAGATTTGGGATCGAGACGTAAGGCAGAGGGGGATATGAATCGAGATTTGGGATCAAGGCGTAAGGCAGAGGGGGACATGAATCGAGATATGGGATCAAGAATTAAGGGAGAAGGCGATATGATGAAGAGAAAAAAGAGAAGGCGAAGGCGATATATGAGGGATGGATGGTTCGATATGGGCGTAGAAAGATCGGGAAATCTTATATCCACATGCGATACTTCGTTCTTGAGCCCAGGCTTCTTGCCTATTACAAGAGGAAGCCCCAAGATAACATGGTGCGCGATCCTGTGCTTTTTTTTTTTTAAACACTATTCTTTCCAAATCATTTGTTAATCCATGCTGGCTTAGTTGATCTTCTTGTTTGCTATCCAGTGGCTCCATCAATTTCTTTTTGTTCTTTCCATGTTCATTTTTATGTCCATTCCAATCATGTATCAAGAGAATTTGTTCCAATCCACTAAAAATTTGAATTTTATTCAAAATTAAACCCAGAATTGAAAGATCGGAACTAGAGCTTAATTTCTTCTTGTGGGATGTGCAGGTGCCACTCAAGACTCTAGTTATAGATGCGAATTGCAGGGTTGAGGACAGGGGCCTTAAAACACATCATGGGCATGTAAGTTTCCTTGCTTCGGTTTCTGCAATTAAACATGACATATATTGCTTTGGTTTTTGGAAGCTCAGTGATTTTCTTTTATCATTTTTTTTTGAGTAATTCTTTTTATCATCTTAGTTAAAGCGGTCTTCTAATAATGTTAGACCTTTTTATGGATGGATGCTGTAATGACTATTCCTTTGTTATTGCACTTTGCAAAATCCTAGTCCTAGTTGAAATGGCATCATAAAACTTTTAAGTCTTAACATCTTGCCATGTTTCCGTTGGATGTAATTGTTCCTCTTGACCTTTCTTCTCATGCAATATGTATTCCTAAGTTGCACTTTGTTGTCCTGAAGAATCATGTGGTAACACTAATATTGCTGTGTGGTGATATGTAAAGCCATGTTTGCTACCTCTTTAAGATGGCATTTGCTTGTTGATTAACAATAAGCGGGTGTTGCTACAAGACTAATGATAGTGGTGATTAAGTAATCATGAGGTTGGAAGAATGAAAGCAGGTGCAAATCTTCTTTTGATCCATTGTGGTAGAGTTGGTAGAAATGATGCATTTTCACAAAGAGAGGTGCAATGTGTAGGGATTCTGTGGTGCCCCTATAGCTTTGGAGGTGACCACAGATGGAGTTGGTGCGATAGACTCTAGGTTCGCTAGGACGAGAGTGGTCTTAGGGTGGAGGTGGAGCACAGCTTCCATGGGCTCGAGGTTTGGATTGGTGAGGACTTCGAGGAGCTTAGTTGGGGCTCTGGATACTTGGGACATAAGGTAGAGTAAGGAACCAAGCAAAGGGCTTCTGCCAATAGAGGAGTCGACTCGGCACCAGGAGGAGTCGACTCAGATCAGGTCGAGCCAGCTCAGATCCCTGAGAGAGTCGGCTCGAAATCCAAACAGAGAGCAGCGTTTCGTGGCACGCTGGTGGCACGGCAGACGAGCTGACTCAGGGGTCGATCGAGCCAACTCGAGTATGGTCGAGTCGACTCGAGCTCTGATCAAGTCGACTTGAGTCACGAAAACAGATGTGTGGGATTTCTGTTTGGATTTGGGATCGGATTTTGATCCTAGGGTCTTAAGGCCTGGTTTGATGGGTTTTAAAGGGACTAACTCAAGGGGTGAATGCATGATCAGACCATGGATGTACATGGGTTTGGATGAGTGCATTTGGGTTAGTCCAGGGAGTCTTTCAGGTTTGAGTTTTTGACCCATTGTATATGCTATATATATGTAACCTATAACATTATGGAATGAATTGAATCTTTTACTTTAAACCTTATTTCTTTTCTCTCT
>KE505067.1:94711-115998 GCA_000441515.1 Elaeis oleifera | reverse complement strand
AAACGGGTTAAAAACTAGTCGTTGTGGAACTTTTCCGTCACAGGGGTCGACCCATAGGGTCGACTCATGCTCATGGGTCGACTCATGCTCATGGGTCGACTCATGGGGTCGACCTCTGTGGAAAACAGCAGAAATCAAAAGTTTGTAATTTTGGCATAAAACAGCAGGGGTCGACTCATGGGGTCGACTCACAGACTGTGCCACCAAAAAATTCTGCGTGCCATTCAGCCCTTTGTGCCATGAGTCGACTCATGGGGTCGACTCATAAATTTAAACCTGATTTTCTTACAAAATATACTTCCAAAAAAGTTGAAATTACCTCCAATAGACTTCACATCTCTTGTACTTGCTCTTGAGGCTTTCGAATCAGGTTTTGATGAAATTATGATTTTGCCCCTGAAATACAAAAATTTTTTTCCAAGCGAATATCATTAGTAACCTCCTCAAATGCTTTGTAATCATCAAATCAATTCAAGGAACAACAGAGGGTAGTACGGAGCTTCCCAAGATGCCATGGTGGTCGGTGAAAGATCTTGGAGGGGAAGGATAGACACGAGGCAGTGGTGAGGCAGAATTTTCCAAGGAGTATCAGGGAGGTAAGGTGTTATATGTGCCGGCAGCTAGGGCACATGAAGAGAGATTGTCCTCAGAGAAAGAAAGGAAAAGGAGAAGATTCCAGATCGGAGTCATCCAGTGTAGTAGTTGAAAGCGATGTATCAGATGATCTTCTGATGTTATTGGCTGGACACAGAGAGGAGGTAGATCGGTGGGTACTGGACTCTGCTAGCTCTTATCACTGTACACCTCACCGGACGTGGTTCACTTCTTATACACAGGTGGGTGAGGGGCAAAGAGTGATACTAGGAGATGGAAGCTCTTGTGGTGTAGCAGGAGTAGGTTCCATCAGGTTGAGGATGTATGACGGAGGGTGCGGACCTTGACAGATGTGCATCATGTCTCGGATCTCAGGAGGAGCATAGTATCACTTGGATACTTGGAGGAAGATGGCTTCATTTTTAGAAGCGATTCAGGGGTGCTAAATGTCTCCAAGGATAACAGGATTGTAATGAGAGGGAGGAGGTTGAGGAGTTGTCTGTACCAGATGGAGGGATCTATTGTGTCCAAGGAGGTCGAGGTGATTGCTTCAGCCATGGAGGATCAATCGGAGGTCCAGTCAGTGCAGATTGGATAGTTGATGGTATGTTATCAGAGCTGCCTATTGCGGGATCATCGGATCATAGGGAGGTGGAGCACCGAGGACAGATGCGTCTATATATGGAGGAGGAGGAGCACCAGAGAGAGGTTCCTTCACGAGTGATGATGAAGACCATGGCCATAACACGATCTCTAGGCAAGGAGGTGCAGAGGGAGGTGGAGTCTCCCAGGCGCTCGGACAGTAGTGAGTGGGCACCAGGAGAGGGCCTAGAGGCGTATACATCGGGGATAGATGCTATGGTGGCGATAGGATGCGCAGAGGACTCGAAGACCTATGAAGAGACTTCCACTAGCACGGACCATAGGTGGGTCGGAGGCAGGGGAGTAGAGCTGCGGTCACTCTAGGATTTTCTGATGTTGTGGCGAAGTATGTCGCAGGAGCAGCGACAGTCAGAGCCGTTGGGCCAGTGGTGACTGAAGCCATTAGAGTAGCGACGAGCAGAGTCGCTGGAGCTACAACGATTGGGAGTCATAGGTGGAGTAGCTGGTGGCACGATAGGTGGAGTTGTGGAGGCAATAACGGGAACAGCTACTGGATCAGTGGTGGGCATAGCCGTTGATGACAAGACCTATAGGAGAGATGTCCGGACATAGGACGAGAGCTTCAGCCATAAGGGAGGTGGTGGCAGTCTTCCGAATAGCTTCAAGGCTGAGATATATTGCGGTGGTGAGGAAGTCTGCACAGTTGGTTGACTCATCATTGGCCAGGTCGTACAGAAGATCGGAGCTTGGTGAAGAGTGGTGCTCGCCAAGGCTTCGAGGGCACCAAGATGGAGATTGTAGGGATTTTATGATGCCCCTATAGCTTTGGAGGTGACCACAGGTGGAGTCAGTGCAATAGACTCTAGGTTTGCTAAGACGGAAGTGGTCCTAGGGTGGAGGTGGAGCACAGCTTCCATGGGCTCGAGGTTCGAGCCGGTGAGGACTTCGAGGAGTTTGGTTAGGACTCTGGATACTTGGGACGCAAGATGGAGCAAGGAACCAAGCAAAGGGCTTCTGCCAGCAGAGAAGTCGACTCGACACCAGGAGGAGTCGACTCGAATCAGGTCGAGCCGGCTCGGACCTCTGAGAGAGCCGGCTCGAAATCCAAACAGAAAGCAGCATTTTGTGACACACTAGTGGCACGACAGTTGAGCCGACTCGGGGTTCGATCGAGCCGACTCGAGTGTGGTCAAGTCGACTCGAGCTCTGATCGAGTCAACTCGAGTCGCGAAAACAGATATGCATGATTTCTGTTTGGGTCTCGGATCGGATTTTGATCCTAGGGTCTTAAGATCTGATTTGATGGGTCTTAAGAGGACTAACTCAAGGGGTGAGTGCTTGATCAAACCATCGGTATACATGGATTTGGGTGAGTGCATTTGGGTTAGTCCAGAGAATTTTTTAGGTTTGGATTTTTGACCCATTGTATAGGCTATATATATGTAACCTGTAACATTGTAGAATGAATAGAATCCTTTTCTCCCGAAATCCTCGTTTTCTCTTTTCTCTCTGGTTGCACGCCATCATAATTCATAGGAGGGAGCAAACCCTAGCCGCCACCTCCAAATGTTGAAAGAAGAGAGGCGTTCCCTTCTCAAGCAAAATCCTAGTGCCACCTCTTTCGTGTGTGGTTTGCTGGTGTTCTCGAGTTTCCACGACCTGGAAAAATTGCACAACACAATGAAGGCTATCCCAAGATATGGCATAACCTGGGGGTTTTAGATGGCATTAGTTGTCAACACCATGAGCATTTTCTGAGTCTCTATCTTATTTCCAGCATTTTGTCTAGCCTATGATTGGAACTGTAGAGAGTTTTATTTCTATGATGGATGATTTAAGAATGACTTTTAGTACTGCAACTTCGACTAATCTTAGGTATTTGAGAGTAGGTGGAGATCATCATATACATTGTTGACCAATACCATATCAGCTTAAGCCTTTGCTTGTCAGGTGATTACTTACATGGTACTATAACTCACGTTATACAAGGTCATGACTTATTGGTTCAAATCTTACCTCCAGGTGAGTGTAATTTAATTCACATGGTTGTCATTTGACTCATCTTAGTTGTTGTCTTATCTTGCATCTAGACTTGTTCATACTTCAACGTATTTGGTTTCAACGGCACGTGAGGGAGGGGGAGTGGATGTTAATTTTTATATACCATGCCGACCCATTCCCTATCATTATAAGCTTTTGGGTCCAACAAGTCAGTTAACCTTTATTTATCTTAAAAGTAATGAAGCCAAGTTAAAAAATCAGATGAGTTAGAAGTGGCATGTTGCAAACTAAGCATTGCAGTCGAGGAATACTTGTAAAATATTTTATCATTCATCTTTGTGGGGGGGAATACTCCAATATGAAAAGTGGAACTCTTTTGCTGTTTAAGTACTCATGGGCCTGTACACCTATCAATTTGAGTTTTTCAATTGGATTTATCATGGTATTTAAGCCCATGATCCCTCTTACCTTCCGATACTTGCATACCCTCACTTTAATCCATACGTCACCTCTTACTTTGGGTTCCATCCCTCTAAGTTCTGTCCAGGTTCCATCCTTTATATGTGAGAAGGCATGTTGACAAATATTCCTATATTGGAAGTGGTACGTACCCTTGTGATGTTTAAATACTCATGGGCTCGTCTACCTATCAACTTGAGTTCTTAGGTTGGACTTTTATCTTGAGACAACAATGGCTTCCACTAGTATTCTCCTTTGTGAGAAATAACTTCCTTTCATATTTCACTTATATTATTTGTAGGGTATGATTTGGTGCTCAAAACATATAATTGATACATTAGCTCCAAGAGTTTTTTCAAGAACTAGCATTAGGAACAAGCAATACATGAGATGGCAGCATGGATTTTTGTGATTGCCAATTGATTAAATAAAGAATATCTATTTTCAATATAACTTGTTAATTTCACTCTTTTTGATTGACAAGGTTGTTCATCACTCTTAGCGAGTGCAAGAAGTAAAAGCAGCGAATATATTATTTAGAAGTTCCCATAAACATGTAGAAAGTAAATGTAGTGAATGTCAAATCCGACAAGTGACATCCGTCTGGTTAGGAATTTGCATAAAAGTGGAGTTTTGCACATGCAGTACATGAAAAGGTGGTATGGATCTGATTAAATATTTTTAATTATTTATGCAATTTGATAAATGCAAAATTTAGGAGGTGCACTTGTTTCTCCTCCATAGAGTAAGAATTGAAGTAAGTGGGATATATCTGTTTAAGATGGGAGAGGTCATAGAAATATAGGGATGGACAACTACGGAGATGCATGGATGAATGGCTTTCATAAGTTTGTGTTTAATATTAGAATAGATGTTCTGTTAGATGCATGTTGGCAGTTAAAGATTTATTTATGCATTTATTAATTTTAGACACTAAGAACACTATACTTGGTTTCTTTACTTATTTTGAACCCCTTTCTTTTCTTCTTTTTATGTTTTTTTGAGAAAATATTATTTCATGTATGCTCACGTGTAAAAAGAATGTCATGTCATCTTCCTCCAGTTCCATGAGTTTTATGTCATGCATGTGACATGCTTTTAACTATGCACCTCTTTATTTCGTTGTCCCCATAAGTGATTGTAGCACACTTTCTTACTATGATAATTCTTTTGACAGATGGTTTATGTTTTATGTGTTTACAACAAAAAGATAAGTATCATCAACTCACGGTGCGTGGTAAATTTTTCTCTTCTCTTTATATTACTACCCATTTCTTTCTTCGTCATTTTGCACATTTTTATCCACAAAAAGGAAAATCTTGATTCCCTAAATAATCATGGGATGACATATTGCATTAGTTCCTTTGTTGGTCAGTGTAGCTAAAACACTGCTTTAGAAGTTTTATGGCCCCAAACTCTCCATTTGGTCAAAGCTAATTGACTTATATATGTCAATGTAGAAATGATGTTTGTCTATAAGTTCATGGAGGCTGACCAATAGACTTTGCCAACTTAATGCTGGAATTAATTATGGATGTGCTTCATTGGGATCCGCTATTAAACCTGGAAATTGAAAAACAATTACTTTAATGCATCAAATGCTTTCTATTTTTCCAAATTAGCACACATGATAGCATAACGGTTGCGTAGAGACAATGATTTGTTGGTATAAAAGGAGAGAGAGCAATATAATAGATCCAATCCAAAACATTGAATTTAAAGGAGACTTGAGTCTGAAAAGATCAGATAAAATAATTTAAAGTTGGCCAATATTTTCATTTTATGTATAGAAAATCTGCATAGGAAAACAAAATAGGCCTAGAGCCATTATATACACAATCAGGGGCCGATCCCAAAAGGTCAAAGATGAGAGAGATGGAATAAAAGGAGAGAGAGAAGACAACTACCATCATTATTTTCCAAAACAGGGGTTGCATCCTCTTTTCCTACTCTTTTATAAATAGAACTTAAATTGGTAACTGTTTAAATACTATAGGTGGCACACTGGCAGCTGCTGCCAAATGCAATGGTCACAACAATGAGAAGAAAAAGTAGGAGTAGGAGGAGGAAGAAGGGGTTTTGACTTCCTTTTTTTTTTTTGTTGGGGGGGGGGGTGTCTTGAACTTGGGTCAAGTTTTACTGTCATTTTTGCTGTCACAACTGCCACTGCATGACATAGCCAATGCAATCCCTTCCTTTTACCCTCTGCTTCTCTCTCCTGGGTTGAGGGCATGAATGTGGGATGGTGTGTGTGTGAAGGGTTTAATATGTGGGACTTAGTGGGTCAAGTTTCATGCTATTGGGTACTTGACCCCTTACACCTCCTTGGTCAACCTAAGCTGATTGGACTGCTTAAGGTTGCTTAGGATGTGAGGCACCTGAGGGATGTTTTTTATTTTTTATTTTATTTTTATTTTATTTTTTGCGCATGAAGGGGTGGGGAAGGTTTGGACCTTCTATAAGAACATTGACTAAATCTAAGGACCATGTTAAGACACATTGAAACCTTTCCTAATTGGAAGACTTTTAAAAATGAGTAAAATTTTAGCCCCATGGAACCATATTGAGAACAGCTTGAAAATTACCTTAAAGCATATAGAGAAATTTGTGAAAATTTCCTAAAGAAATAATTCTAATCTTTTAAAATTTCTTATTCGAACCTATATGTTAAGCATTCCTTTCCCCTCAAGACTGAATAAATGAATTTTCATAATCTTTTTACATCAAATTTTGCATTGTTTCAGTTTATCTGGATGAGCTGTAAAGATGTAGGTTATTCAGTTTTTTTATTGTATGGCACAATGAAATGTGATAATACTTCTCAGCCTGCCCCATAAGTAGCAAACAAGTCGAAGGTAATACTAAGTAAGGAAATTTTGTTTTGGAACCAAGATGTCCAAGTACAGATTCAACAATCTAAATGACAAATGAATCTTGTTCAATGAAGATTAGGTAAACATGAACAGGAAGCAATAAAATTTAGTCATGTGCAGATTTTTGAATATGAGATCATCCATGATCTTTAATATAATGTACAAACAAAATCTAGCCTGCTAAATCTAAACAAGGTTAGGAACTAGGAAGTATTCCTTCCTGAAAGGAAATAGCAGCAAGCATATTAAATTCTTGTTGGGTTTGTTTTGGATAGGAAACTCAGCAGCTACTATCATGTCACAATAAAACCTATCTGCTTAATTTCCTATAGAAATTTTATCATGTCATATATTACTTATCCCATGGATGGAAGTTATTTTCGCTTCTTAAGATGTTCCGGATGCATGTGTTGATCTTCTTGCTGATAATATTCCACTATGTTGGGTTATTTGTAAATCAGATGGCAGCATTCAACATCCAGGAGGCTTTGATGTGGAAAGAAAGATTGAGCTTGTCATTGATCAGGTGCAGTAATTGCAAAGTTTTTATGCAATCAGTAGACAGTAATTTTACCATGGAACATAAATTCTCTTTTTCTAATTTCACTTCAGTTAATGAGTGTGTCTGCCCTTTATTCTTTTCATGGGCATGGAGACTATTTTTGTTCGAGGCTCTGCTTCTTGGTTTGTATTTGTTGAGATAGTTTTGTTTCTTCTTCAAACTTCTCTTCTTGGATGTACCATCATTTTGCCAAACATTTTAGCTCTTTCTTTTCTTCATAGTGGTTGATTCATTGATTCCTTTGGTTTCGTGCATTATGACCTTTGGGCCTTCCCTTATTTTACTAAGAGAAGGATCATGTCTTATGTTTTGTGCATGGACAAATACTTCTTTGCCGATTAAGGCATTTCAACTTGTTTTGGGCCAACTATCATGCTTGTGAGCTTCATGCCTTTACTTTTGTTCATGGATTATTCCTCAGTTCTCTTGTTAGGGTGCCTAGCAAAATTGTCTTGGAGAGAAAACTCTTAGGTTACTCTCAAAACAGTTTATTCTCTCCTCTTTGCCTCTATTTCCATGAAGAGATGGCCTGAGGATTTTTTCATTCAGGGGCAGAGCCAGGATTTCTATTAGGAGGCCAAGTACTTTTCTCTTATTTCTTTCATTTCATATTAATAAATTTTAAGAAATAGTTTAAAATACACTATTCACATTGACCTCAAGTACAAAATATGTTTTACATATATGGGTAAGTAATTGTTTAAAACAAGTATTCATATCAGTATTCAAGTTGGTTCACAATACCACAATCCACAAGTACATTAATTGTGATTCTCTAATATTAATAAATTCTTTTTACTAATACATGAGTGCTATTAAAATAATACCCATATCTTAACATTTGTATATCAAAAATCTGAAATTTTAGAACTAAATTATTATGATAGCAATTTTTTAAAATGACTTATGAGAGAGAGATGCCATCAATAATCTGTGAATGAACATACACTCGAATGAAGAGATATCATGCTTTGGTTTTGGAGTTTAGCCTTATAGCATCCTGCCATTGTTGTTGAATCAGACCATATATGAGAAGAAGATATGGTATAATTTTTGAGAGAGATCTCTTGGAGGACGGGACACAAGATTTGGTTTCGTGAGTAGTGCATCGTCCTACTTCACATTCCCTTTCTTAGTTTGTTTTGTTTGTGTTATCACTTTTCAAAGTAAAATCTTTTACCCAGCCACCAAGAGATAGGAATAAGAGGGATCAAGCTATTGTGGGAAGTGGAGACTGGCTAAAATGCTTTAAGTGGGAGTTTGTTTTTAAGACTATCTCAAATTACTTGGCAAGAGTCTTAAAGGAAATACCAATACTTCAACACCTAGCATATAGAGTCGGAGAGGAAGTCTTGAAGCAAGGAGGGTGGGCACATTTGAGGTGGGTATGATTTTGAGGGATGATTAATGGGACCCAAAGGGGCCAAGGATTCAGATCCCAACGGGAGATGGGGTACCGTCCATGTATGCGAGATATGGCCGTCCGCTAGCATCCTGATGTCCCGATCGGGACGTCTTGAGACATCCCCTATCACAAGTATCAGGATGGGGCGGGATGGTGGCGCATCCCGTTCATAGAAAACTAGGATGGCCCATCCCATAGGATTTAAAACCTTGAAAGGGGCCACATAATATATCCAAAGGAACTTTTCCAATCCCGTGGGGCCATGGCCCATCCTGACCAATACGTAGATCTGCCCTAATTGTGTTGAAAATTAAACTGATTTTATTGAATTATTTATTAGAATTTAGAAGTATTAATTGCATAAATGCTTTAATTTGTAAAGTGTTCACAAATATATCATTTGAAGTTCTCAAGAAGTGTCTTCTAGAGTTCATGAGTATTTAATGCTTGTGTCTTATGGGATGCTGTAGTTTAAGTGGTATTTGAAGAGCTAGTATATTACTATATAAACCTCCATGGTGGTCATTTTGTAACTTGAACAAGAGGGTTTTGCTATGGTGCTCCAAAGGGCATGTTTGTCATTTTATTGATGTTCTATTCTTGGTCATCCGATTAATATGGATGGTTTTGATTTGTTCATTGGCAACCGATTCTATTAGGACTTGTGCATGGCCAGTGCCATATATAACTCAAACATCAAGATCATTTTTATTGAATCGGATAGCAGGTCAGGTAATTATATGAAATACATGGGCTCTTTCAAAAGCGCTCCCCAACATCCACAATGCCACCCCTTCACCCGCACCCTCCTGCTCCCTTTGCTCCCTCCCTCTCCAATGTCGCTGTCACTTGGACTCCTCCCCTCCCTCTCCACCCTGCCACTACCACCTCGACTCCTCCCTCCCTCTCCTTTGCTGTAGCCACCTCAACTCCTCCCTCCTCCTTCGCCGCTGCCATCTCTACTCCTTTTCTCCATCTCCTTCATTGCCATCACCTCGATTCTTCCTCTCCTCCCTTTCCTCTGTCGCTGCCACCTCAACTCCTCCTCCCCTCCCTTTCCTCCACCATTTGACTCCTCTGTGCCTTCCTCTCTTCTGCCGCCACCATCTCGACTCCTCTTCCCTCCCTCTATGCTGTCACCACCATCGCCACCTCTACTCCTCCCCTCCCTCTCCACCATAGCCATCACCACCACTCCTCCCCTCCCTCTTTGCCACCACCAGCTACTATGAGAAAAAATATTATTTTATTTATTTTGAAAAATAAAAATTGAGGATACCAATAAAATATTATTTTTTCAAAAAATAAAAATGAGGAGCTGGTAAATTGCTACTAACCTTTTGGGAACAAAATTTCCGAAACACCCTAATTTATTTGATGGTCCAGATACCTCATAACTTTTTATAAAATATTATAAAAGAGCACCATAGCAAAACCCTGAAGAAGAAGTGATATGAATAGAAAGTAAAGTATTTGTTTCTCCATCCATTCTCTCCTCACCATGTACATGTCAAAATAGGATACTAAATTTACATTTCCATTGCCCACAACAAACTAGTAGCGAAGCATCATGATCTATTGACATTGACAATAAAGAAAAGTTGTTTGAGAGCAAGGAGGTTGCAAGTGCTAGGATCATGGCTAAGGAGAAGAATGAGTAGTTTAAAAAAGTGAAAGTAGTAACATCAGCAAGGTGAGGTGGGTAAAACTAAGGAGAGAAGAAAAAGAAGAGAAAACAAAAGGGAGAAAGAGGAGAGATGATTTATGTGATGTCATCAAGAATCCACGAAGTTGCACATCAAAGAAAATTTGACAAATGAAGAAGGAAAAACCTTTGAAAAGTTTCTAGAGTGCAAGGCATCAAGAAGTCAAAGACTCAAATCTCCAAGCTAGGCATTGGAAAAGATTAAGTTCTTTTGTCCTTGTGATAGAAATCAAGATTACCTAAATAATATTGCCTATTAATTTGATGAAGATAATTTTTTTAAAGGGTTAATTATAGTTCCTCACCTGAGGTTAGGCCTGATTTCGCTAAGCCCCCTGTGGTTTAAAAAGTAGCACTTAACCCACCTGGGGTCAGGTCCGACAGACATCTTGTTGCTCTGTTACCCACCTTTATGGTAAAAAGGATTTTAGGATTATTTTTCCCACATTTGAATTCCCTGTTCTTCCCTAAAATCCTCGATCCTTCGACTACTTTGCCAATCCAAGCACTTTTCCGCCGAATTGAAGCCTCCATGTCATCATCGTTGTTATCTTCCTCAAGCAACAATGGTGTTGGACAGATTTGTTGTTATTATGGGGAACGATCCATGATTAGAACATCATGGACAGTAGAAATTTTGGAAGAAGATTCTGTGGTTGCTCCAAATACGGTGTAAGTTCACTAATTTTTTTTCTTGATTCCCATATCATGTAAGTTCCTCAATTTCGGAAGATGTTTTTTGGTTTTTTTTTGGAGATTGATGACCACTACTGCTACTTTGAGTGGGTTGACCTTTCGACATGCAGACATGGGACTGAAATTGCTTCTAAGATTTTGGATAAATTCCGAAGGCTTCAACAAGTGATAGATGTTGCAAAATAGAAGGAAGAAATTGTTCATACGAAGGAGGTTCTTGCTTTGGAAAGAGAAGCAATAGCTCAGAGAAGGGCGAAGTTTTACAAGTATGCGTTAATTGGATCTTGGATATTTGTTATTGTTGGTGGTGCTCTATTGTTTGGAGGGATCGGGGGGGATTGGAACCAGAAATGTTTGCCTTAGTTAGCCTAGTCTTCTAGATTTCTTGGTTTTGAAAAATGTATTCAACTATATCCAGACACATTTGCTAGTTAATCATGTTCTGTTTTCATTTAACAATTATTATTTAATATGGTGTTGAATCTTTTCCCCACCATTGTGGTTAATCATGTTCTATTTTCATTTAAATGTTGCTGTTTAATGTGGTGTTGAATCTCTTCCTGACCATTCAAGGATGGTTCATCCCAAAAGGTGCCATTGAAGTAGTTGCAATGGCTGTTAAGGGATAGTTCATGGCTAAAGACATGATGAAGCATTGCTAGAAATGCCTGGATTTGTGTAGTGATGCGATGTTGCTGCAAAAAAGTCTAGACATATTCCTAATGGATGGCTGCAAAGCATTATAAATTTCCTGGCACAATCAGAGATTTATTTGCATTGTTGGATAGGGAGAATATGGATAATGTGGGAGATTTTATTGTTGAAGGCAGGTCAGAAACTTCAAAGTTTTCTTGCCGACTTAAGATGTTCATTTGCGCCGCTACTGGGAACTCCATAGTGGTGGAGTGGTCCATATCCGTCCTATAAGTGAAGGGGGCTACCTTCCTAATGCATCTGAAGTTGCACAAGCTTTGAGATGGCTTGGACCATTAGGATTTGATTGGGATCTAATTAAGCTAGGTGATAATACCTACTGGGTCATCTTTCTATTCCGAATCATTCTAATGTAGGTTGTCCGATTCGTCATGAATTTTTATTTTTTTATTTGATCTTCATCCTACAAAATAGGGTCAGTCCTCATCATTTGTAGATTCGTGCACTGTTGCATCTGTACGGTGTGCCACCTTTTGCTTGGGACACCGAATCCGTTAGGAAGATCATTTCTGATTTTGGCCAACTTGATCAAGTCAGTCCCAGAATAATGGAAGGCAGAGATCTTATAGTATTTGAAGTTGCAATCTTTTGTGAAAATCTGGACGACATCCCTCGCTCCATAAATTTGACCCTCAGAGATGCGATGTACATAATTTCGGTTTCTATTCGTAATGTTGAAGATGGCCATCCACCATGTTCTGCTATTTGTCCAAGGGTGGATTTCAAGCCAGATTGGACTTCCCATGCCCCGACACAATTTGGACCTACCGCCTCAAGCTCATCTTTTACCTCTGACTCATATTCATCGAATGATGCTCCACAAAATCTATAATGGCATTGTAATCAGCAATAATAATTAATAATGAAATAATGTAATGTCATTATTAGACCAATTTGTTGTGAATAGCATTCTATAATGACCCTATGTAATGATAATTTGTTATTTAGAATGTTGCGATGACAATTCAAGTGGTACATACTATAGTTTGATGTGTTACATACAATTTGATCTATTGGCGCAATGTATTTCTATATCTTTAACATACTACCAGTTGGCACAATACATTCCAATTTGATACAATATATTTCAATTTGGCACCACACATCTCCATTTGGCACAATGCATTTCATTCCAAACATGTTATTTCCTGATACAATGCATTTCATTCCAATTTGGTACACCTTAAGTGAAGCAATTCCTGATTACAAACTTTCATATCACTGCATAACCAACTTTCATATTAATTGATGGGTTAATTACATTTCCTGATAATCAACTACATATCAACTGATAACCATATTCATCTATTTCAAACAAGGCACAACTCATATCAACTTAAGTGTACCATTTCTTGATAATACAACTGTCTTAAATTATAGTTCCTAAACATTACTGTCATAAATAAGTTAACCACATATTCATGAAAGGAATGAAACAATAACAACTGATATATGTCCATAACCAGCACTTTATCTATTACATCAAGTTTCAATATTACACTGTCAACATTTCAACAATAACAACTGATACAACTCCTTATAAAAAAAAACTAATACAACTTCTTCCCCAGTCATCATAACAAATAATTCACTGTGTTTTCAACATGGGACATTGCTTTCAACATTACATTCGACATATCACCATGTTTTCTTCCTTTTCCACCAATTGGTACAAACGTTGGTGGTTTACCTATTGCACTTGTTGAACTACCTCTTCCTATACTGGCTATTCCTGAACTACCTCTTGCTAAACTACTTTCTGAAGCTTCAGTGGCCAAACTTCTTCCCCTTCCTGAAGCTCCTAAAGCTCTTCCCGAAGCTCCTCTGCCACTTCCTGTATTGGGTCCAATTTGAGCAGAACTCCTTCCTGAAGAGCTTCTAGTGGATGAAATCCTTCTTGAAGAGCCTCTTGTAGAGCCTCCATGACCTCCTCTTCCTGTTGCAGAGGGACCTCCAGAACAGCCTCTTCCTTAAGGTACATTTGATCTAAACCATGCTACTATTCCATATGACCTTGGAGGCTGTAATATTAATCACTATCGTGGTTAGGGCATTGTCACTACCATTTGATCAATATTGTGTATAGTAGTTAAATCACTACTAAAGAGATAAGTTTGATTATATCCTGAAGGTGGTGTGGTCCCTCTGTTGGGATGGGAGGTGCTTGTTTGCTGGGAGGCCCTTATGTCTACAAAATGACAATAAAATATTAGTGACATTGTACATACAACAGAATAGAATAAGTGATCTTGTACCCTAGAAGAAGTGGATCAATGTAGCTATTACAAGATATCTTGCATTCTTTCTTTTTGCAACCTCATCCTCCTTTGCCAAGCAGTTTCCCCAGTCACACTTGCTTTACATCCTCTAGAGTTATGACCTTCTTTATGGCACTTTCCATCAAGGATTTAGGTCCCAGCGGAATGTCCTGTGGGACACTAAGATAGGGTACCATCCATAGTATTCCGTACCGATCTGAACTAATTGGTACACCTCGTACTGTACCGTACTAGTAGGGAATCGATTCGGTTCAGGTCGATTTTTCGAAAAATGGCCTGAACCAGACCGAACCAGTCGGTTCAATATAGTATTGGCCTGAACCACCCGATACCACGTGGTTTGGTCCGATACGGTACGATACATTATCGATTTGGTCTAGTACGGTTTGATTTTCTTTTTTTGGCCGTTAGATGGGATTTTTTTGATTTTTTACTGTTGGTACAGGCCAGTACGGTACTGCATGATACCGTACTGACCGACAACTGGCACGGGATCCGATATCAGTATTTAAAATCTTAGTACCATCCTATGTGTTGGGACAGGGCCATCCCTCTAGCATCCCACATCTCAATTGGAATGTCTTGAGATATCCTCTATCCCAAGTGTCGGGATGGGATGGGACGGCGGCGCATTCCATTCCATGAGAAAATCGAGACAATCCCATTCCATGGGATTGAAAACCTTTCTTTCCACATCTTACTCTTATTTTCATTCTAGATACTCTGTGAGGAATTCTTAGCTCCTCTGGATCTCTTCTTCTTAATTTTTGGGTCTCCCAGGAGGCCTCTGTATAACTGGAGGGTAGGAGTAGGCAGTCCAGATTCCATCCAATCATCTTGGCCTGGCATTGGATGAATTATCTCCTGATATGTGGCCAGATAAACATCCTTGGTGTAACATGAATGGATAAAGTCCTCTGGCTGCTGCAAATTTTGATAATGGCTGCCACACCATGCTTACATGGGATTCTAGTAAGTTCCCAAATCCGGCAGGAGCAAGACATTCTAACCAAATCAACTACATGTCTTTCATATCCATTGTCCACCTCATAATTCAATCTACCTGTAGGTGTAGCACAAAAGTTCCTAGATTCCAATTTTAAAATCTCTAGTTGGTCCTATATCTTTGGACAAATCCTTCCACCATACCTCTCCATACCTAGTCTTTTGATGTTGAATCTCTTCATCAGGCAAATTCCAATCCATTCAAACATTGATAGAATAGGCAGGTTCTTGGCGTTCATGATCATGACATTAAATGATTCATTTAGATTGTTGAGGAGGCAATCAATCTTGGCCCTATTACTGAAGAAAGCCTTGGACCATTGGGGAGAGGGGACCTTCTCAAGCCACCCCCAAGATTTCTCGTCAATTCTTCGGGTATATTTCATTTTTCTTTCAAACTCTCATGGGGTGGTTGCACATGCTGCTTTCCATATCGCATCTTTCAACTCCTTCCCTTAAAAGATGCCCTAAAATTGGTATACATGTGTCTCATGTAGTATTTATGCTCCACCTCAGGAAATAGCTCCTCAATTGTAGGGACCAAACCCCGAAATGTAAGTACTTTTATATGTAAGTAAATTAGAAAGATGAAGTAGAACATATCAAAGAGATGTTGCAAGGAATACATACCTTTTGTCTATCCGAAATAAATACTAGTCCAATGTCATCTGGCCTACCATATCCTCTGCAAAGATATGAAGTAACCAACTCCATGAGTCCTTATTTTCTTGCTCTAGAATAGCCATTGCCACTAGGAAGACATTGTCATTACCATCTCTACCTACAACTAAAGCAATTGTCCTCCAAATCTTGCCTTCAGAAAGCATCCATCTATACTTATAATAGGTCTGCATCCAGACAAGAAGCCCATCTTTTGGGCATGATACCTGATATACATCCTCTTAAAACAGGTTGCTGACCCTCATGAGAAGTTTCACAATGCAAAATGACATGACTTCCAACATTTCTCATCCTAATCATTTCTGCATAATCCCTCAGCTTCCCATACTGCTGCCTTTCATCTCCTTCAATGATCTCCTTGGCTTTCCTTTTGGCTCCATAGACCTAGCTCCTACTGACATCCACAGCAATGTCCTTTCTAACATGAGCCTGTATAGCTGAAACATCTTATTTTGGATTTGTCCTGAACTCATCCAAGTATTCTTAGCTAGGTAACAAGACTTTACTTAGGAGTTGGAAAATGTTCTCCCGCAAACACAAGTCGGATGGAATGTCTTGATCTGAAATGTGAGTTCATCCCTAATCTTAGAAGCATATATTCGCCACCCACATTCATTCTTACATATAGCTGATATTTTATGACCTTCATTTAACTTAAACTTCATGTCAATTGATCTCCTTACTGCATATTCCCTTAATGCAGCTCTAAACACCATGGCATTTGTAAATTTCATCTCCAACTATAAGTTTGGGTTTGCCATGTCCACTTCTTCATTGAATTCTGGATCATGCTCACTCTCATCTTTGGAAGATCCATGCACGCTTCTCAACTCATTGTATAGAGGGTGCTCAGCAAAATCATCTAAGGAGACGTGTTCCCCTTTTGTCGATGGCTCTGCAGCATCAAAATGATTAAAAGGAGGTACAGATAAATAATCTTCATGAGCGGGGCCAGAAGTCCTATTATGGAAGATGTCATTATCGTTAGGACCTTCAAGACACTTATTCAGCCAAGTGGAGTCATCTTCATCTTTATTTGTTGCCTTAGCATCTGCTTCATCATCATCAGCCCAACCATCATTGCCAGCATCCCTCTCATTATCAGGCTTGACTTCCTGTTCTTGTCTATCATTCTCATTATCAGCTCTATCATTAGGAAATTCATCAGCCCCCCTCATTAGTAGCTAAGTCCACAAACTCCACAATGTTCTATGTACCGACAACCTCATCCTCGCACTCTTGGGTCCTAAACTCACCATCCTAGATAGCTGTGGAGCCCCCTCTAATATTCAATGGCAGCATACTAGTCTCCATAGATCACAATAGAAAAGACTCCCCACTCTGAATGTAACTCCAACATGTACATTATGTCATCATTAGTCTCTAACAACCTAAATCCATGTTCAAGATTACCATTGGTACCAAGAAGTATATGTTACAGGTGGATGGGCATCCCAGATCAACACACACGCTTTGGAGTTCAAAGAAACTCATCAAGTTAGGATCAACATTATCATAGAGATCCACTTTACCTCCAGAATATTTTGCATTCTTTCCCTTTGATAGGACTCCTCCATGGTGGATCTTAAAAGAGAATCAAACATCTGCCATATCTGCATGCGAAATAAAACAATTGTCAGTACTTATTTAGCAACAAGTAAGTCTATAAAAACGTAATTCAAACACTATAAAGTAATCCTATTATGCGGTCTAAGAGTAATAACGTGACCATTTTATAATCCTTTTAAGTAATCCAAACACTGTGGACCACTACAAGAAAGATATTCAAGTTTACTGGGACCACTGCATAATCATTTAACAAATCCAAACATTGCTGAATGGGACTAAACCAATGCATTAAACGATTACTGAGTCCACTGCTGAATGATTGGAAGTCATCGAAATAGAGAAATATAATGGGATCACTGCTGAATCTTCAAAGTATTCCAAATGTCTAAATGAGGGGCCCGCCATTAGAAGAAAAGAATTAAGAACATTGCTATAATGGAGCTTCTATCACACAAACATCTAAATACCTAAATTTATCCAATCTAAATACCAAATGGGAATGAAAATACATAAAAAAATTCAACTTACCAATTTTTTCCAATTTTGGCTTGTGTTTTCTCTTCGGTTAGCTGAAGGGAAGCTTTGATTCGGTGGAAAGTTGCTCGATTTGGCAAAGTAGTCGAAGGATCGAGGATTTTGGGGAAGAACAGGGCATTCAAACACAGGAAAAACAACCCTAAAACCCTTTTTACCATAAAGGTGGGTAATGGAGCAATGAGATATCTGATGGATCTGACCTCAAGTGGGTTAAGTGCTACTTTTTAAACCATAGGGGGTTTAGTGAAATCGGGCCTAACCTTAGGTGGGGAAACTGTAATTAACCCTTTTTAAAGAATCTTTGATCAAAATGAACTTGAAGAAGAATAAATTAGGAATGCAGATTTTGGTCATAAGGATGTGAAACAAAGATAGACTTGTGGAAGAACTAGAAAAAATTAGAAGATAAATTGTAAAGCTAGAAAAAAAAATTGAAAACTAGAGAAAGTCAAAAAACAATAATTCAAAAGTCAGAATAAATTGAAAAGGTACAAGATGGGGAAATTGAAAGTGATGAGAGAAAATTCCAGAAGGCAAAATGTGGTAAGGATAAAAGTTTTGAGGGACAGATTGGATGGGAATATAAAGATATATAGAAAGAAAAGAAACTGAAGTCATGGACTTTGGAATTCAAGGGAAATTTAGTTACATATGAAAGCAAAATGATTGAAGATTTGGAAAATTCAATATTTATGTTGAATTAGTGAATTTCATTAAATGGTACAAGTTGGATAAACATGGAAACTTTCTTGATCAAGAGAATAAAGAAGAGGCAAAGTTCAACAACCATGAAGAAGGAAGAATCGGTGTGTCCAATTAATGACATTATACAAGAAAATCAAAACATGTGACAAGCCCTTCACATCAATGGAGATGGTCCTCAATATCATTATAATAAAGGCATATTAGATGTTACAAAGTGCAACAAAGTTTTCCCACCTAATTCTAATATTTTCTGGAAGCAACAAGCCCTTCACTTAATTCTATGAGTCAAAGACTGATGGTGCATATCTAGAATGGGCCTGTTCAATTAAACATGCTATACAAGAAAACAGAGACCTTGCCCAAGCCCTTCACATTAAAGCAGATGGCCTTAAATCATTATATCTAAAAGCACTGTTCTTCCAAAAGAGCAACAAGTTTTCAAGCCTCTCAATTCCGATATTTTTCAAGAAGCAGCAAGTGATGGAAGAAAGTTTGGTTTAACGAGGGGCATTGGAAAGGAAACCAAAATGCCAAATAGTGAAGTATCTATTATAAGCATTAATTGAATAGATGTATTAAAATAAGTAGGGTGTTCATAAATATATTTTAGAATTTAGACTTTTCAAGAAGTGTCTTCTAGAGTTCATATGAGTAATTAATACTTCCATCTTTTGAGGTGTTGTATAGGATTCTACAAATGGTATTTGAAGACTTAACAGAATAAATCTTTTGCTTAATATCAAGAAGTGAGATGGAAAGAGTAGAATGTTTGTTTCTATCAATCATCTTCTCTCCACCTCTGATATCAAAATAAAGCTGAAACTAGAGCTTTTATGTTTCTGCTATTTCCAACAGTTTTAACTATAATGTACCTCATCAGCCGCATGCTTTTCTTTCTTATAATTCTTACTTCTTAGAAATTATCTTTTCACCTTTCTGGTTCATAAGTATTGTTTCATGCTCTTTACCACTCTTCACTGGAATCACGTTCCAAAGCATTTTACTCATTTTGCTGCAGTGCCTTTTTTAGGGCTATAGCTTAAGCTTCAGCATATGCGTTATGGCTTTATCATGTAACATGTGTGTATTAATTGCATGTCTTTTTGCTGTAGCAACATGATTCATTGAGTGCTTCTGGTAATAAAGCCCTTGCTTCATGCGAGTCTGGTGTAGACAGTGGAAAGAATGCTTTTTCCTCTGACCAAGAAAGTGTGTAAGTAGCAGAGTTACATAACTTTTTGGTAACATTGAATAAAATGAAACTAATTGATGGAAGTTTTATATTGCTGGCCAATTTTTGTGCTATTTTAAGGTTCATATTGTCTTTGTCTAATGTTAATTTTTAATATGAGGGTGGGCCTTGTGTCATAGATTGATAGCCCAAAAGCTTAAGCTGTTGGGAGGACTAGTCCAAGCTAATAAACCAATGTGGCACCTCTTTTATTAGTCAATGTGGTACTATGACAATCTCCCCACTTAATCTCATGACACCCTCATCACAATTGTCTCCCACTCGAGAGTGGGGGGGCCATCATAGCCCAGGTCCTACTCAACCCTATTGGGTCCTCCTCGACCCCGGTATCCTACAGTGAGGGTCCGTATGACTAAGAAAGGTGGTGACGCACAGCAGACCTCGCTTTGATACCATTTATCATGTACTCACAGCCTAAAAGCTTAATCTGTTTAGAGGACCAGCCTAGGCTAATAAACTCATGTGGCACCCCTTTTATTAGTCAATATGGGACCCTGATACTCCGCAAAATGGTAAGTTTGTTCCATTGTGACTTGGATGTCATGGGCCCGAAATATGGAAATAGCCTCTTTGCACATGGGGGTAAGGCAGTAAATCAATCTGCCCTAGACCCCTTAGTAGCAGGAGTCTCGTGCATTGGGACACCCTTTTAATGTTAATTTTTAATATCTCCTTAAATCATTAGCTGGGTGCACAATCCCAACTTATTCTCTGTTCATTATATTTTCATGGGCTGTATTTTGGTTTTGTTCTTTTGCTAAGGAAGAAAGTTTTGGATGTTGATGAATAAATCGAGTGGTCATTGGTTCTGTCTAATATTGCTAAAGAATGTTCACTAGAGGCATGTTGTGTTAAGCTTAAGAATAACAAATAAAGAGTAGTACCGAATGGGGAGCTCTTTGGTTTGATTACAATCAACAGGAGTCATTATTGGTTATTAGAATCTTAATCTTGTAGTCTGGGGATTGATCTGAAATGAAGCATTCTTCAGCAGTACTGCTATGATGGCTGATCTTTGGATATCTATATTGCATGACTAATTTCTGACTTCCCATAGCTGGGTTAGGCTTGCTTTCTATTATATTTAGTAGAGTTGGAGTATGAAAGAGATCCAAAGTGGGCATTTATTAGTTGTGTTTTTGCCATGTGTCTGTCATAGGTATATGTATCTTTGCAAAATCCAAATGATTTCACTCTAAAAGTTAATTTACTAGTGATTAATAAGAAATCATTATGGTTTTGCAGCATTTTCCTATGTAGGTTCCAATTAACTTTGAGAATAAGAAAGTATGGTTTCAATTATCTATTGCATTAATGAGACTGCTTTACAACAAATGATGGTTAGGTTAGCTGGTGACTTGAGTACCTCCCATCGAACCCTGGTTTATTCATATGAAGTTAACTTCATCTATTCTTCTTTCCGTTAAAATTACATTTTCAAACGTCAATTATCTGGACTACTTTGCAATAAATGAATGCCAACTTAATTGGTGACATAAACAAGGTTTTAAATCCTGTGGGAGTCTGGGACAGATGTGTCCCAATATTTCCATGGAATAAGATGCCCCGCTGTCCCATCTCATCTCGATAGCCGTATTGGTCATGCATCCCAGTAGATATTCTCCATCTCTCTCTCTTTCTTTTTTC
>KE505067.1:63786-82690 GCA_000441515.1 Elaeis oleifera | reverse complement strand
TATAATATATATATATATATATATATATATATATATATATATATTCATGCACTTCAAATCCATGAGCAAAAAAAATTAACTTGGTAGTCTTGCAGATTCCAGGATCAACCAATTATAGTATGGTCTTCTATTTTGTAATGAAACAACTGGTACCAGAATCATTATTGCAGCGTTTTGTTGATGGTGATGATGAATTTCGTAATAGCAGGTTCAAGCTCATTCCATCTGTTCCTAAGGTCTGCATCACCTTCCTATTATAGTTCATACTCCGCATAACACATGATGACCCATTAAAGGGTTGTGTATCATCTTTCTTGACTGAAGCTTGTTTATGCAGGGCTCCTGGATTGTGCGCCAAAGCATTGGAAGCTCCCTTGTTTATTGGGGAAAGCAGTTGATTGTACATACATTCGTAGACCAAAGTACTTGGAGGTAACAGAACTATCAAAAATAATTTGTTACTTGCAGCATGAGAAGATACCAGATGTCTGACTTTTGGTAGGAATTCGCAGATAGATGTTGACATTGGTTCATCTACAGTAGCCAATGGAGTTTTGGGGCTTGTATTAGGTGTAGTTACATCATTGGTAGTTGATATGGCATTTCTTATACAGGTAATCTACTCCAATGTTTCCAGTTCAGGCAATCTGTTAATCTGCTTGATTTCAATTATGGAAGCTTCATATTCAAAATACTAGACATTTTCACATATCATGCACATGATTTACGAAGAAAGACAAGCATTTGATGGATAAATGAATATGTCAATCAAAATTATAGTGTTCATCCGATAGATAAGAGGCATAGTGATTGTGTCAGATCTTGATCACATCAGAGTTTTTATCCAATTGAAGTTCTAACTAAAGCTCTCTCTTAAAGAAAAGGTCTATCTAGAGTATGGTCTCTTTTTCATCTTCCCATGGACCCAGATTTTTTCCTCACATTTTCTTTTATTCTAATACTGCGCATTCGAATTTCTTCTTTTCATAGAGATAGGATTTGCTAGACTGTTTCAGTTCATTGGATTTGTATCTTGACTCCACAGAAAGAAATTATCCAGAGTTCAGTTTTCCCTTTCCTACCTACTTAGTTTTATTATTTTTCTTCTCCACTTATGCATCCAAATTTCTTTCTCTTGTTGGAGAATGTTGGTTTCTTTTATTCATTTTAATTTTCATATCTCTCATTAGATCGGGTGAGACAATTGAAAGTTTGAAGGATCACAAACGTCCTTCTCTAGAGTTTGCATTATATATTATTAATATGTCAAGGTTTTAGGTTTGGCAGAATGGGCCACTACCACCACTATTATACCATTTTGACAAGGAATAGGTACCTGGGTGTGGTCTACATCAAACTAGTTTTGGGCTTAGACATCCTACTAGTCCAACCAAAATTGGTCGGGATTAACATACGAAATGCTACCTGTCTAGTTCTCTATCCTTTTAAGAAAAATAGTTTGAGGAAAGCGGCAACTAAGGGGTCATGCTCTCTTTTCTCATAGGCATGGGCATGAAAGTGTGTTGGTAGAGATGAATATGGGGAGAGAGAAGAAGATAGAAAGAAGAGGAAGGGAGAGGAGAAAGGAGAGGAAGCATGGCAGATCTGGTTTGATTACGAACAAGATCCTGACATATACGAGACCCATAGACACTCCACTTGGAATTTGTTACTGCCTTTTCCATCCCATTCTGGGTGAGCTAAGGAACTTGGAATTCTCGGAGAGCTTGGTTGGTCTAGGTAGATGATAGCCTACCTATCACACCTCAAATCTGGGACATAGCATGGCCATGCTACCAAGGGATGCTGTCCTCGATAACACGAAGCCTAACAATCATAATTAGCTAAAATCCATTATAAATAAATTATGATAAAAGATTAAATTCCATCATTCATCAAGTAATTAAACCAAGATTGGTTCAAAGCATCTAAATCTAAAATTAAATACCAAACCCATATCTCAAAATTCATAAATTGTTAATGACAAGTCCATAATTATCTAATAATTTTCAAGCTTGCTAGCATAGACCCCCAAGCCTACATCATCTGTCGTTTTTAACCTTATTTCTTTGTAAAATAAAAGAAAATGAGCTACACCAACTCGATAAGTAAACCTTCCACTATCTTACCGGATCAAGTATAAGTTTATACATGGATCAATAAATCATTTAGAAAGATGATTATCATTAAAGTAGAAAACTTTCATAATAATAGTATATCATAAATCAATGATGCTCTTGCATAGGCATAAATCATGCAATTTACATAACATAGTTCTAATACATAAAATAAACAAATTCATTAATCATGTTAACTTGTAATAAAGTCATTAATCATTTATTTTGCCACATCATAATTATTAATAATTCTCTCAGACTAAATGCTATGGTCACCTTATACTTGTGACAAGGATAAAATCAAATTATGCCAACTACTATAACTCGCCGGCAAGGGCCGCATGCCAAACTATTGTAACCCACTAGCAAGGATCGTATGCCGAGCTATTGTAATCTACTGGAGAGGGCCGCATGCCGAGCTACTATAACCTGTTGGTAAGAGCCGTGTGCCGAGCTCCTATAACCCGCTGGGGAGGACCGTATGCTAAGCTACTATAATCTGCTCACGAGAGCCATATGCCAAGCTAGTATAATCCACTGACGAGGGCCATATATAGCTATCTGAGAGCCCATAGTCATACTTCTTAAATCATATTTCTTAAAATATATATTCTTACATCGTAAATAAATAAGTTGAAAGATATTTAACAACTTTACCGAGTTCATAATCTATAAAGTGAAACAATCATGAAATCAGTGTTTTCATAATGACTATACAGATTTTCATAAATATAGGATTCATAGTTTATAAACAAATTGTTATTATTAGAATATCCATAAAACCATACTTTTCATGACAATGCATAATTTACATAATATCATATGCTTGATCCTTAATTTAAGAAATATATAATCATCAATGTCAAATATTCTTTTATATTTCGTAAAGTCTTAAGCATTGAAAGCATCCATTGATTCGAAAACAAGTAAGGAGTGTCGAGGTTACTTACCTCTTTTGTCATAGTCCTTCAAACTTCACCAAATGAGTTTATCGAACCTATTTAACATATTAAACATAATTAATTCTTTCAATTATAAGGAAAGAAGACTGTAAATTGGATGGTTGGTCCAATAGGCTAGTCGAGCACCAGAGCAATTCAGGGCCTCCTAGCTGAGTGTCAAAACGAAGCGTCTCAATCAATGAATCATGTAGAACATATCAAATCAAGACCAAATTAATCAATAGGGTTCATCAATAATAGATTTTCAAAGATACTCAACATGGTGGGGATGATCAGTTCGACTGGTTGCACAAAAATCAAAGCGGTTCCAGATCTCTTTGGAATGATCATCTCAAGTTCATATTAGGGACCATGGATTAGATAGAGAGAGAAAGAGAGAGTAGAAAGACATAAGATAGAAGGAGAGAGAGAAAATCCTTCTCTCTTCTTTTCTTTTTTCTTTTCTTTCTTCTCTTCTTCTTCTTCTTCTTCTTCTTTTCTTTCTTTGGCCGAACAGGGATGGAAGGGGGTGGTGGCTAGTCGTAGGAGGATCGACGACGAGTGACGACAGCAAGCAGTCGATGGTGGAGCAGAGGATGGCTGGCGATGGTGACCGGTTGGTCAAGAAAATCATGAAAAAATATGAAAAATAGAGGATCGGGGATCCGACCCCCTTTCTAGGATTTTCATCGTTGGCTGCTCATCGGCGGCCAAGATTTCATCATGGTGGGTCGTGGGGAGGCCGGACTTCTCGGCCTAGAGTTTGCCTTCAAGGAACAACAATGCTAGCAGTTGAAAAAAGTGAAGCATATCAAAAAACAGGGGATACAAATAGGGGTTCTTCTTTTCTTATTTTTTGGTGAAATCGATGGCCGGTGACAGTGCCAAATGCCATGGGAAGAAGGGAAAGAGAGAGAGGAGGTGGGATTGGAGCCTTACCTTGGCTTTGGTGGGCTCTTAGCTTTGATTTCTAGCGAGCATAAGCACGGGAGGCTGCAGCTTCAATAGGAGAAAAGAGGGAGAGGGGCACGATGATCACTAGTGGAGAGCCTTAAGGGGGAGAGGGGTTTATTTATAGAATGGAGGGAGGTCGAATCCTCCCTGGAATCGGCTTCCTCTTCGTTGAGATCGAGTGGAAGAAGACTTGCAGTAGGAGTCTTTTTCATCCTATATTAATTTTTTCTTTTTTGCCCTAAGATTCATGCAGGAAAAATTTTAGGATCGGGTTATTATATTCTATCTCCCTTAAAAGAGTTTCATCCTCGAAGCTTAACATATTTTATTCTCTAAATAAATAGGATTACTTAATCTTCACCAAATACTCCACTACATTTCTACAGTACAATTCCAATCTAGATTAATTCTTCTATACTCTCCGTCTGTCTAACCTTACTAACCATAATCATAAACTTAAGTTCTACCTATGATCAAATCTATTTCTCTGATATCATAAAATGTCATGCCCCAAATTCGGGACATAACACAGCCATGTTACCAAGGGATGCTGTCCTCAATAACACGAAGCCTAACAAACAACCATAATTAGCTAAAATCCATCATAAATAAATTATGATAAAACCTTCAATTCCATCATTCATCAAGTAATTAAATCAAGATTAGTTCAAAGCATCTAAATCTAAAATTAAATACCAAACCCATATCTCAAAATTCATAAATAGTTGATGACAAGTCTATAATTATCTAATAATTTTCAAACTAGCGTAGACCCCCAAGCCTAAATCATTTGTCGTTCCTAACCTTACTCCTCTATAAAGGAAAAAAATGAAATGAGCTACACTAGCTCAATAAATAAACCTTATAGTTTCTTATGGGATCAAAAATAAGTTTATACATGAATCAATAAATCATTTAGAAAAGATGATTATCATTAAAGTATAAAACTTTCATAATAATAGTATATCATAAATCAATGATGCTCTTGCATATGCATAAATCATGTAATTTACATAAACGTAGTTTTCAATGCATAAAATAAACAAATTTATTAATCATGTTAAATTTATAAATAAAATCAAAAATTATTTCATTTTGCCATATCATAATTCTTAATAATTTTTTCAAACTAAATGCTATGGTCATCTTATATATCCATGACAAAGATAAAATCAAATCATGCCAACTACTATAACATGCTAGTGAGGGCCATAGGTCAAGCTACTATAACCCGTTGGCAAGGGCTATGCCAGGCTATTGTAACCTACTGGCAAGGGCCGTATATCGAGCTACTATAATCCATTAGTGAGGGCCGTGTGTTGAGCTACTATAACCCACTAACGAGAGTCGTATGCCAAGCTATTATAACCTACTGACAAGGACCGTATGCTAACTATTGTAACCCATTGGTGGGGCCGTACATAGTTATTTGAGAGCCCATAGTCATACTTCTTAAATCATATTTTGTTAAAATACATATTCTTACATCATAAATAAATAAGTTGAAAGATATTTAACAACTTTACAAAGTTTATAATCTATAAAGTGAAACAATCATGAAATTAGTGCTTTTATAATAAGTGTACAGATTTTCATTAATATAGGATTCATAGTTCACAAAAAAATTATTATTATTAGAATATCCATAAAATCATATTTTTCATAATAATACATGATTTACATAATATCATATGCGTGATCCTTAATTTAAGAAAATACAGAATCATTGATGTCAAATATTCTTTTTATATTTCATAAAGTCTTAAGTATTGAAAGTATCCGATGATTTGAAACAATAAGGAGTGTCGATGTTACTTACCTCTTCCATCCTAATCCTTCAAACTTCGCTAGATGAGTTTATCGAACCTATTTAATATGTTAAAATATAATTGTTGGGGTAAACCCACCAACCCCGACTTTGATCTCCACGACTCCGACTCGGTAATAGCCGACCGACCAAACGTATGACTCCGACTGATCGACTCCGACTCGGCAATAGCTGATCGACCAAACGCACAACTTCGACGGAGCATTGACTGAACTGACGACTCCGACTCTTCATCAACCGATTGAACAAATGTCACCGACTTATGGCCAATGATAGACGATATAGCAGAATCATCCACTAATGACCGTGCCTACTACCGACATACAGTTGGCTAATCTGCTCAATATGCCTTAACCGTCACGAACAGTTACCGGCCGCACATCACAGCGCCATAATTGAGAAATTAATGACCCACTACGTGATTATGGCCCGATGATTTAGCGCCATAAAATACTAGATCACGTTCGACGGTTACAAGAATCTTGTCTATAAAAGGAGGTAAGAAAACAGGACTGGTAAGCCACTTCTGGCCAGAACTCTGCTACTCTGAATATTGACATCTACTATTCACCAACTTTTCTTCCTAATTTAAGCATCGGAGGGTCTCTTTCAGACACAAATCCGGTCAGTGCAGACATTGTCTTGCAGGTGTTCATTTCCGACGACAGACGACGGAGAGTTGGCCGCAACAGATTGACGCGCCAGGTAGGGGGGAGAGAGACAATATTCACCATGGCAAAAACTAGAGCCCAACATTCGACTGCAATTGGATCGACGAGACACTCTTCCCATCGAGAAGAGATTCCTCCCCCTTCTTTAGTAGCAGAGCCTAGTTCCTCACGTCCTGTGGTCACCACGGACGTCCAGATCGCTGTACTCGTACAGCAGATGACTGTTCTTACGGAGGCGGTCAGAAGCCTCCAGCAGCAGCAGACTCAGTCACCACAGCCACCAGCAGAGCAACCAGTGGCGCAATCGGTGCCATTCAGGCACAGCCGCCGTCATCCACAGCGATCACAATCTCCTTCACTAGAGCGACCATCTCGGCTCTCTCATTGGGATGAGCAGCGGCACTCGCGGCACTCTCGACATGCCACCCAACATTCACGGCGTCCCTCTCCTTCTCAGTTGGATCGAGCAAGAAGGGAAAGCGACCGCGAACACCGTCTGCTTCCCTTCTACTCATCGGGAGGTTCCACCCCGGAGTTTCTCAACGGTGACTTGATGATTATGAACGTAATTTCAATAGATCAATCGCCAACTCGCTCGACTTCAAGTGGAAGATCGGAAGTCCTCCAACGACTACGACTTTCACACCGTCCAGCCGCTTTCTCGACACATCTTGGACCAACCGATCCCATCTCGGTTCAAGATGCCTCAGGTGGAGCCATACGACGGATCCACCGATCCGATCTACCACCTTGAGAGCTACAAAGCTCTCATGATAATTCAGGGGGCCATCGATGCCCTCTTATGCATCGGCTTCCGGATAACTCTTCGAAAAGCTGCTCGAGCCTGGTACTCCGGGCTTTAGTCGGAAAGCATATATTTTTTTGAGCAGCTAGAACATTCTTTCGTGGTTCACTTCAGCACTAGTCGAAGGCCGCCACGCACTTCTGATAGTCTCTTCTCGATTAAACAAGGAGAGACTGAAGCACTTCGGGATTTCATGGCTCGCTTTAATGCGGCCATGCTTGAGGTCAAAGACCTCAATGAAAACATGGCTATCTCGGCCAAAAAAAGAGGTCTAAGGGGATCTCGATTTAAATATTCTTTGGACAAAACTCTCCCTCGGACTTATGCTGAACTTTTGGAGCGCGCATACAAATACATGCGCGCAGATGAAGGAGCTTCTGACCGGCGCCAGACAGAAGGCAAAAGTCAGAAGAAGAAGCAAAAGAAGGAAGGAGCTCCGATCGAATCAAGTTGACCACCATCCAATAAGCGAACTTCACCCCGACAACGGAGTCCAAGGTCGAGTTACGGCAGGTATGACTCCTACACTCCTTTTTTCACTCCTCGTGCATAGATCTTCATGGAAATCGAAGGAGCGGAATATCTACGACACCCCCATCGATGAAGGCGTTGCCGAGGAGCCACGATCGGAAGAAATATTATCGGTTCCATCGTGATCACGATCACGATACCGAACAATGCATTCAGCTCAGGGATGAGATAGAAGCTCTGATTCGACGAGGCTACCTCGGCAAATACCGGAGAGATCCACCGACTCAATCTCCTACTGATCGACGACCTCAACTGCAAACTGGGGAGGCTATAAATAATCAACCGACTGCAGGGGTGATCAACATGGTCTCCGAACGACTGGACAGGGAGGCAACTTCCGAAGATGAGTCGGCAAAGCGACGACGACTCGACAATATAATAACTTTTTCGGAAGATGTTCGGAGAATTCAGACTCCCCATGATGATGCTGTTGTTGTTTCAGCAACAATAACAAACTATGATGTAAAAGAATCCTTGTAGATAATGGAAGCTTGACTGATGCTTTATTTATTCGACTTTCTTCCGAATGCGACTGTCGAATGACCGATTCAGAAGAGTTTCAACACCATTGGTCGACTTCACAGGAGATGCTGTCACAGTGGAAGGAGAAATCTCTCTCCCCTTAACTGCTGTGATCGAACCACAACAGAGCACTGTTTTCATAACGTTCACAGTAGTTTGGGTACCTTCGGCTTATAACGCCATACTCGGATGACCCGGGCTTAATGCCCTAAGAGTAGTGGTTTCGACATACCATCTGTTAGTCCGATTTTCAACAAGACATGGAGTCGAAGAAATATGTGGAGATCAACAACTCGCCCGACGTTGCTTCCTTGTCTCCACTCAAAATAACAAATCTGAAGACTCTTTGCCTGTTGACAAATTGGACCAAGAAAAAATCAGGAGAGGGGTGAACCGGCTGAACAACTGGTTTTCATCCCATTAAAAGAAGATCCTGAGAAAACGGTCCGAATTGGATCACAATTGCCCGACTCAGAGCGGCAACAACTAATAAAATTGCTCAGGGCCAATGCCGACATTTTTGCTTGGTCGGCCATGGACATGTCCGAAATTTCTCCAGAAATAATAACTCACCGACTTAACATCAACCCAAATGCTAGTCGGTGAGAAAGAAGAAACGGCCTTTTGCTCCTGAAAGATAAAAGGTCATTGATGAAGAAGTCGACAAACTCCTTGCAGCAGGCTTCATCAGAGAAGCTACATATCCCGACTGGCTTGCCAATGTGGTAATGGTGAGAAAAGCTAATGGAAAGTGGAGGATCTGCATCGACTATATTTATCTGAATGTAGCCTGTCCGAAGGAAGCTTTCTTTTGTCAAAGATTGACCAATTGGTCGATGCGACTTTCGGCCACCGACTTCTGAGTTTTATGGATGTCTTTGCCGGATATAACCAAATCCGTATGGCACCAGAGGATGAGGACGACTTTTGTGACCGACAAAGGCATATACTGCTACAAAGTAATGCCTTTCGGTCTGAAAATACCGACGCTACCTATCAATGGTTTGTCAATAAGATCTTCAAGATGCAGATCGGGCGGAACATGGAAGTATATATGGACGACATACTGGTGAAGAGTCTCCAAACTTCAGATCATGTTTGGGACCTGAAGGAAGCTTTCAGCACACTCTGGCGGCATCAGATGAAATTAAATCCGACCAAATGTGCATTTGGAGTAACCTTCGAAAAATTTCTCGGATTTCTTGTTTCACAATGAGGGATCGAGGCTAATCCTGAAAAAATCAAAGCCATCATCGATATGAAGCACCCGAGTTCAAAGAAAGAGATACAGCAACTCAATGGAAGGATTGCCGCACTCAGTCGATTTATTTCTAGGTCGGCTGAGAGATGCTTGTCATTCTTCAAAATTTTGCGGTAGAGGAAGGATTTTTCATGGTCAGATGAATGCCGACAATCTTTCGAAGACTTGAAACAATACTTGGCTTCTCCATCCTTGCTAACAAAACCAAGGGTCAGATAGACATTATATCTCTACTTGGCAACTTCAGTAGAAGCAGTAGTTCGATACTCGTCCAGGAGGATGAGAACCGAATTCATCGACCAATCTACTACACCAGCAAAGTGCTTCACAATGCCGAAGTTCGATATTCAAGGATAGAGAAAATTATCTACGTCCTGATTATATCAGCACAACGACTTCGTCCATACTTCCAAGCCCATCAAATTGTAGTTTTGACAAATCAGCCGCTGAAGGCGATCTTACATCGACCTGACGTGTCAGGTCGGATGGCAAAGTGGACAGTAAAGCTTGGTGAATTCGATATTCAATATCGCCCATGACCATCCATGAAGGCACAAGTCCTAGCTGATTTTGTTGTCGAATGTACCATATCCAACAATAAGTCAGAAAACACAGATGACAACACAATAAAAGAGGATACGACTCCCGACCCGACCTAGGGTCGACCTGGGTGCTGCACATTGACGGAGCATCTAATGCACAGGGTAGTGGAGTCTGCCTTATACTCACAAATTTCGAAGGGTAGTCACCGAATACGCCTTCAGTTCAATTTTAAAGCCTCAAATAACCAAGCCGAATATGAAGCACTTTTGGCCAGCTTGAAGATAGCCAAAGAGCTCGAGATCGACAGTTTGAAGGTCTTCACTGACTCACAACTGATTGCTGGACAAGTCAAGGGTGAATTTGATGCCCGAGATCCTACTATGATGAAGTACCTTCAAAAGATGAAAGATGTTACGGCGAGCTGGAAGCACTTCGAGATCTTTCACATCTTCAGAACCGAGAATGCTCGGACCGACATACTTTCACGACTGGCTACTACTGCTTTCAACTCGCTGGGTCGAATATTTGTCGAATGTCTCGAGCAGCTGAGCATTGATAAAGTCGAGAAAGTATTGCAGCTTATTATCGAATCGAGTTGGATGGATCCGATCGTCCAATAACTGACTGATGGGACCCTTCCTGTGGATTCCTCAGAGGCTAAACGACTCCGATGGACAGCCTCTCAATATGTGATGATAAATGGTTATCTATACAAAAGATCTTTCTCTCTCTCCTTGTTGAAGTGTTTGGGACCCACAGATGCCAACTATGCACTTAGAGAAGTACACGAAGGGATTTGCGAAAATCATTTGGGAGGCAAGTCTCTAGCTTATAAAGTCCTTCGACAAGGATATTATTGGCCACCATGAAAAAGATACAGCTGAACTCGTCCGAAGATGTGAACCATGTCAAAAGTATGCGAATATACAACATCAACCAGCTAATCAGCTGACATCGATTGTAGCACCATGGCCTTTTGTACAATGGGGATTGACATACTTGGTCCTTTTCCCTCGACATCTGGTCAGAGAAAATTCATAGTGATCGTCATTGACTACTTTACCAAATGGGTAGAAGCCGAACCTTTGGCGCAAATCAATGAAAGCAAGATGGAAGACTTCATTCAGAAATTCATCATTTATAGATTCAGTTTGCCACACACCATCATCACCGACAATGGTCGACAATTTGATAATCAAAATTTCAGAGAGTTTTGTATGAAATTTCATATCACGCACAAACTCATTTCGGTCGGCCATCCGCAGTCAAATGGTGAAGTGGAAGTAACCAACCGAACAATCCTGCACGAGCTGAAAATCCGACTGAATGAAGCCAAAGACCTCTGGGTGGAAGAGCTATATCCGGTCTTATGGGCGTATTGGACAACTCCCCGCATACCGACAGGAGAATCTCTCTTTAATTTAGCTTATGGAACAAAAGCAATGATACCGCTCGAGATCGGATTGCCATCAACAAGAGTCGAACAATACTGTGAACCGAGCAACTCTGAATGTCAGAGAGCCGATCTAGATTTCCTTCCAGAACTCTGACAGCAAGCTCAAATTTGGATGGTTGTATATCAGCAAAGGATAGCTCGGTATTATAATGCAAGAGTCAAGCCGAAGGTCTTTCGGTCAGGAGATTTGATCTTAAGAAAAGCAGAAGTATCAAAGCCTTTGGATCAAGAAAACTATCTTCGAACTGGGAAGGACTTTACAGAATAGCTGAGGCTCTTAGACCGAACGCATATCGGTTGGAAACTCTCGAAGGGTTGGTGATTCCCGAACGTGAAATGCCGACAATTTGAAGATGCATTATCAATAAAGTCGTCGATATGTACATTATTTGAAATACAATCAGAATTTCAGAATCACAAGTCTTTGACAAGTTTTATCAACTACCGACTGAATGTCGGCTTTCATTCCCAAAGCTGAGTTGTTTTCTGTACTTAGACACAAAGAATCAACTGCTTCAGTGACAACTGTATCTCGGTTCTCTTGCAATAACCGACATCGATTACAGGCTTCGCTACAAAAACCGAATTGCCGACTATATTTCAGTTCTCAATGTCGGCTTTCCATTGCAAAAGCTGACTATAGTTGAAAGACTAATATGCCGACTTAGTCCCAACTAAGCGGAACGAAAAATGCCAAAATGATCAAGGTCGGATTGGAATTATACCGACTAGTCTACGGCCAGTCGAAAGATATTCGGCTTGCCACCGATTATCAGATAATTTGACATACAAGCTCGACCAAACATCGGGCATGAGATATTCGACCTACAATCGTTATCCTAATTTTGTTAAGTATGTCAAAACGATTATGCGACTAACGGATATTCTACAAGCCCTATCGAATGATCGGACAACCGATTAATGTTCGATGATTATTCTACATCGCAGACATTGTAGGCATTATTAACAAGCAAAACAAGAGACAAAATTTGGAAGAAGATGCTTTCATTCATTATAAAAAAGAGTTACAAAATTGGACTGAAGTCCGATTACAAGTGTCAGATTACAAAAAGAGAAAGCAAAATACACCGACTAAGCTTCGTCATCATTCCTTTGTTCGGGTGTAGTATCTCCGGTTTGAACGATTTCGGACTCAGTCGGTGCTTCTTCTTGAATCGGAACGGCTTCTTCTTCAGCAACTCTGTCTTCCGATCTTGGAGGGATGATGTTGCTCAAATCGAGATCTGGACACAACTCTCCGACCATCTCGCTTGGTCAACCACATCAACAGTCTGACCCACTCGTACGGAATAAAGAGGGCTTTAGATTTTCGTCCACCGTCATTAGCATCCTTGGTTGCGTGGCTTAGACGAGGATATGAAGCACATAATGACAGCTTATTCACCCGACCATCAGCTCCAGGGGCGAAAAGTTGAAACTGCTCTGGGATACAAAACTGCTCCCGGAGCCATTCGACATTCGGTTCCGAAAGTGAAGAGGACTCTATATCTGGACTCGACTGGGACTCATTCGTCGGATTCTCCGACCGATCTTCCCGAGTGGGAGCGATAACCTTGGGCGTTGGGGCAACAACCCGGCAGAGTCCCAGCACCACCAAAGACAGTGAAAGTAAAATTTGGCTGAGAGCGACCCTATATATAGGATCCCTCAACGGTCGAGATGAGAGCGGTCAAATCGAAGATCCACCAGATGACGACATGTGGCAACATCTGGACCAATCATTGGTCGGACGGTTCGATGTACCTGTTTCAGATTAAACTATGTCACCCTTATCCGCGTGAACAATTCCGACCAATAACATCCGAACATGTGGAACAGATCTACTTGTCAGAATCATATCATTTGATACCGAATCGATTTTTCGAAACGACGTCTGACACTGACAACTGATACCGAATTGTCCGATCAGTGTAACTGACGATTGTACCTGCCAATACGACAAAATAGCAGATCATCCGTATCTCGAAGGAATCGACGTCAAAATCGGGGCTCGATGTGATAGAACTCTCTTCGTCTAATGTGATAAACCATGTGACAATTTACATGTTGGATCACTTTAGAATTGAGAATGGGGGCAATTGTTGGGTAAACCCACCGACCCGACTTTGGTCTCCACGATTCCGACTCGACAATAGCAGACCGATCGAATGTATGACTCCGATTGATCCACTCCGACTCGACAATAGCCGACCGACCGAATGTGCAACTTCAACGGAGCATTGATCGAACTGACGACTCCGACTCATCAACCGATTGAACAAATATCACTGACTTATGGCTGGTGACCGATGATACAGCAGAATCATCCACTAATGACCGTGCTTACTACCGACATACAGTCGGCTAATCTGCTCAATATGCCTTAACCGTCACAAACGGTTACCGGCCGCACATCACGGTGCCATAATTGAGAAATTAATGACCCACTACGTGATTATGGCCCGATGATTTAGCATCATAAAATATGGGACCACGTCCGACAGTTACAAGAACCTCGTCTATAAAAGGGGGTAAGAAAAACAGGACTGGTAAGCCACTTCTGGCCAGAATTCTGCTACTCTGAATATTGACATCTACTGTTCACCAACTTCCCTCCCTAATTAAGCATTGGAGGGTCTCCGCAGGACACAAATCTGGTCAGTGCGGATGTTGTCTTGCAAGTTTTCGTTCCCGATGATAGACGATGGGGAGTTGGTTGCAACAATAATTAATCCTTATTCGATAAATTCAATCATAAAGAAAGGAGACTATAGATTGGATGGTCGGTCCAACAGGCTGTCCGAGCACTGGAGCAATTCAGGGCCTCCTAGCTGAGTGTCAAATCTAAGTGACTCAATCAAAGAATTATGAAGCACAGATCGGATCAAGACTAAGATTAATCAACAGGGTTCAATAATAAATTTTCAAAGATACTCGACATGGTGGGGATAATCCATTCGACTGGCTGCATGGATATCAAAGTGGTTCCGGATCTCTTTGGAAAGATCGTCTCAAGTTCATATTAGGGATCATGGATCGGATAGAAAGAGAAAGAGAGAGTAGAGAGACATAAGAGAGGAGAGAGAGAAGAGAGAAAATCCTTCTCTCTTTTTCTTTTTTTTCTTTTCTTTTCTTCTCTTCTTCTTCTTTTCTTTCTTCTTTTGCTGAACAGGGGATGGAAGGGGTGGTGGCTAGTCACCAGAGGACCGGCGAGGGGTGGCGGCAGCAAGCAGCCAATGGCAGTGGAGCAGAGGACGGCTAGTGGCGGTGACCAGCTAGTCATGAAAATCGTGAAAAAATAAGAAAAATAGGGGATCCGACCACCTTTTTAGGATTTTCGATCGTTGGCTGCTCATCGACGGCCAAGATTCCATCATGGAGGGTCATGAGGAGGCCGGCTTTCTAGGCCTAGTGTTCGGCTTCAAGGAACAGCAATGTTAGCAGCTGAAAGAAGCAAAACAAGTTAGAAAATAGGGGATACAAAATAGGGGTTTTTCTTTCTTGATTTTCGATGAAATCGATGGCCGGTGACGGTGCCAAATGCCATGGGAAGAAGGGAAAGAGAGAGGAAGTGGGATTAGAGCCTTATCTTAGCTCCAGTGGGCTCTTAACTTCGATTTCTGGTGGGCATAAGCGTGGGAGGCCATGGCTTCAATAGAAGAAAAGAGGGAGAGAGGCGTGATGATCACCAGTGAAGAGCCTTAGGGGGGAGAGGGGTTTATTTATAGAATAGAGGGGAGGCCGAATTCTCTCTGGAATTGGCTTCCTCTTTGTTGAGATCGGGAGTCTTCTTCATCGTATATTATTTTTTTGTTTTTGCCCTAAAATTCATACAGGAGAAAATTTTAGGGCCAGGTTATTACACTACCAAGCTTAATTGGGTGAGGACTAGATGCATGCGTTGCTGTACCACTAGCATTGGGCTAGCCGAAATGTGTGGATCAAATGGGGGCTATAGAGCAACATGGATTTGGGTGCCTTGACCTTTAATGACTTTCACCATTGTTACACCATCAATTGAAGATGGAAATAGATGGGGGTATAGCGTTGGGCTATGATGGAAGGGTGTTGCGCTAACCTATGGTAAGGGTGTAGCCTTGGCTTATAGTAGAAAGGTAAGTTGCGCCTACTCTTTGGATAAATGATTGAGATAACGGTACAGATAAGATTGATTAGATTTATTGTTGAACAGTCCTTCACACAGGGTGCAATTCTAATATGTAGACTAGTACATGGTAACTACCACCCTTCATAGTTGTAATCATGTTTGCCTCCATGCCAGTTGCCTTCCACTCAGCATGTCCTCCAGCATGATCATTCTGCACCAACCATCAGATTGACAACAATTTTGATTGGCCGAATTTCTTGTCATATCTCCATTTAGCCTACTCATTAACCTCCTTTTTGGTCATTCCATATATTCATTCTCTAGTGAGATGCTTTTACTTAACTGCTCATCCAGTTATGTATTCAGCCTTGTCCCTTAAACCCTTTTACTGAGACATGTTATACCTGTTCTCTTTTTACCACATGCCGTTTCGGTGTCTCCCACATGTCCATTCAAGCAAGGATTTGGTGTAAACACGATTCAAAGTGAGTTTGATATTATCTAATCTAAACTCATTATTCTATTATACATGATATGTGATCGACAAGGTTAAGTGATATTTCAATTATATCTATTGGTAAGTTTTAATTTTATACAAGCCATGAGTGTTTAGTATCAGTAATGATACCATACACCCATCATCGACTCACAAGCATTGTTATTCACTAAAATATGACAAAATTTAAAAATGAAAAGCTAGAGAAATAAAAAGCTGGCATCTTGATATGATATAGGGATGCTTGACCATTTCAAGAGTTGGTACAATAGCATCCTGATGCCGTCTCATTGCACAGCAGAACTGGTATGGGGATTAGTACCAGTATTTTAATCCTTGATAGATGAGGAATTAGAGGTCCTAAGGACTTGGAAGGCATCCTTGTAGGAAGAACAGGTTATTGATGCACAGATTAAATGCATTCATCTTCCACTGATAGGCAAGAAGCCATGACCATCTCTCTTGGGCTGCCTAATATAGGAGCATATGGTATGATGGACTATAGGTCTAGGGAAGCAGGCATGAAACTTATAGATTGCTGGAATTTCAAATTTAGACGAGTTTTAACAAAATTTGAACCATGAAAGTTGGGATTCCAGTGCAAAATTGATTATGATGCTGATGCTGGGTATGGTTCAATTAGGAATGAAGAGATTTGGAGCTGGGTAGAAATAGATCTAATTACTTAGAGATCAAATCTGGTTTTTTCATGCTAAGTGAACTACGAAGATGAAATTTCTGCAAGGCAGAGGACTCTACTAAAGACAATCTATCTAAAGCATTTATAATTTAGAGATGAACTACTACTTAAAATGACATTATTGGAGCTTTGATTAACTGTCATATAACACATTTTTGCAACAAAGATTAAAGCTTGGTGGCAAACTAAATAAGGATCAAGAGAAATAGGATTGAGATGTGATTACTTAACAAGAAAACAAAGGGAAAAATATGGTGTAGAAAGAAATAAAAAAATCTAAGAAGGCGGCACAAAAAATCCGAAAAAAGATTCAAGGTATAGTGCAGAATAGGACTGGGACTCACTCTGGGGTCCTAGTAATTACACCTAGGAGGTGGTCTCGCACCAGATCCATGCATCATGCAGGGTAGCAACTTCAGCAGCCTTTAAATTTCTCAGGATTCTTTTCATTCAACCAAAACATAATGTTCAGATAGAACTTAAGATCCTATATATAGAAACCTTAACTGTCAACTTTATCTCTAAATTCCATAACCCCACTGAAGCCCAGTAGTGTATCATAAATAACAGTACTAGTCCCGTAGTTAGCCTTAACAGGTAAAAGTTGAGATCTTTTAATCTCAACCCTTAATCCAAACAATCCACTAAAACTAAAAATAACTAAAATAAAACGAAAATACAGAAACAACTAAAATTAGATCCAAGAAAAATCCCTAAGTTGCAGCACTTTATGCACCATGGCGCAATCTTGGTTCCCCATCATTGTCATTTCCATACATCTTGAGGCTTCTTTGGCTAATTTACTTAAACTCTTTAAATCATGCAAATTATTTTCTTTCTTTCTTTAAATATGAGAAGCCATTAAGTGTAGTTAACGCAATCAACTCCAACTGTTCCATTATTTTGGGGGTATTTCAATGCCTAGCTGTCATATCTGAAGGATATCCTATAAGCAAATGGAGCAGCAGTAAGAATCATATGTTGAAAGAAGTTATTGACGTAGTGGAGTTGGGTTATCTGGCTGAACCCATATACAGGATAGTTCAGTCCCTACAATAGGTGATCTGTGGCATCCCAGGAATTCTGGGTTGTGGGGCCAGTGCAGAGCTAACTTTTCTAAGGCTGTTCAGAATATGATAAAGATACACTTGCTGTTATTGAAATACTTCCTTGATGCTCTCTGCGTTCATTTCAATATATACTAGATGAAAATATGTAATGAACTTGTAACTAGGAGGTAGCAAAATGGGTGTAATTGCTCCACTTGTTGGGACCTCAGGGCTTCACATTCAATGCACAAGAAGAATCGGAAAGAAAAGGCCTTCAATTATTTATGCATCATTCTTAGCATGCCTGTTTAAAATATTAACTTTAATTATGTCTGTCTGAGAATATTAACCATCTGCCAATTATAAATTACCCACAGGCAAACACTTCTGAAGAGCTTCCAGAGCAGCTTATTGGTGCAGTTAGAGTGTCACATCTTGAGCTGTCATCTGCGATGATTTCAGGGCTTGACAATAGTCCTGATGATTCAATTCATTAGTTGATTATAGACTCCCCCCAACCTGATATTCTTTTTTTCCTGGGCCATTAGTAATGGCATACATGACTCCACGCAAAGATTCAATGCAGCAATTTGGCTCCTGCCAAATAATCAATACATGTTATGTTGCACTTCGAAGATCATGCAAGTCCTTCACTTCCTATACTGTTAGTGAGATAAGAGGTCCAAGGTTTGACTGAACAGGTTATTTTACCTATGAAGGTATTTGTAACATATGTTGAAGTAACACCCCGTCTTTTCTGCTTGCGGACAACATTGCGATATCCATCTGGATATAAATTTTACTTCATGTTATGCAGAGTCATCTATACATTATGTTTTTCATCTACTTAAATATTCAAAGGGCATTGCTTGTCTCACATATACCATGATAGAAGAGGCATCTTGTCACGCCCCCGACCCGA
>KE505067.1:18420-43574 GCA_000441515.1 Elaeis oleifera | reverse complement strand
CTGGGCGTAGGGTTTTTCTGTGTGTGTACCCTAGGGTTACTGTCTGGGATTCAGAAAGTGAGAAGGTGAGCTACGAGTGTCGTGAGCATACCAAACTTTAGGGAGAGCTTCATCAACCTCTCAAGTATCTCTGCTGACGATTTGGAGCATTCGAGGAATTGACAGATATCGATCGAAAGAGTTCGATCAGCATCGGCCGTCGAAAAAGTTCTGCGACGAACTAGCATTCGTGAGGAGCTGATCAGATTGGAAGCTTCGTGTGGACGATCCGCAGAGGCCAGACATATTGTGTGGCTGCATTACGATGATCAGACCTTTTCGACGGTGATCAGACTGCGGCGATCGACTACCCACACGAAGGTAATATGTTCTGAACACATAACAGTAAAATATTTACTATAGAATTTAAATTTCAAATTTAAATACATTCTATATATATCATATTTAGATCCTTGTGTAGGGTTAATGCATGTTAGTTAATTAGATTAATTAATAATTTTACTGTAAAATTATAATTTTTGAAATTATTTTAAAATTACCGTTTACCTCTGCATTGAAATTTCCACAGTCGAAGCCTCCACTGTTCAATGGGAGCACATCTGAAAGCCCCCACTTTTCAGTAGGAGAGTAGGCAAAGCCTCCACTCTTCTGTGAGAGTGCAGCTGAAGCCCCCACTCCTCAGTGGGAGAGTCGGTAAAGCCTCCACTCCTCCATGGGAGTGCAATCAAAGCCCCACTCTTCAGTGGGAGTGCTGGCAAAGCCTTCACTCCTCCATGGGAGTGCAGCTGAAGCCCCTACTGTTCAGTGGAAGCGCATCCGAAGGTCCTCATTCCTTAGTGAGAGAGTCGGTGAAGCCCCCACTCTTCAGTGGGAGAGCAGTCGAAGCCCCCACTCTTCAGTAGGAGAGAAGCGAAGCCTCCATTCCTCCATGGGAGTGCCGTTGAAGCCCCGCTGTTCAGTAAAAGTGTATTAAAAAATCCCACACTTCTGTTGGAATGCAGTCGAAGCCTCCATTTCTCAGAAGGAGAGCCGGCAAAGCCTCCACTCCACTATGGGAGTGCAGCCGAAGTCTCCACTATTTAGTGGGAGCACATCCGAAAGCCCCCAGTCTTCAGTAGAAAAGCAGGCAAAGTCTCCACTCCTCCGTGGGAGTGCAGTCAAAGCCCCCACTCCTCAGTTGGAGAGTCGGTAATGCTCCCACTCCTCCATAGAAGTACAGCCGAAGCCCCCACTCCTTAGTGGGAGAGCCAGTAAAGCCCCCACTCCTCCATGAGAGTGTAGCTGAAGCTCCCACTCTTCAGTAGGAGAGCCGATGAAGCCCCTACTCTTTCGTGGGAGTGCAGTCGAAGCTCCCATTATTCAGTGGAAGCGCATCTGAAGGCCCCCACTCCTCAATGAGAGAGCCGGTGAAGCTCCCCCACCTTAGTGAGAGAGTCGGTGAAGCTTCCGTCGAAGGACGAAGCCCTCACTCTTTAGTAGGAGAGCAGCCGAATCTCCCATTCCTCAATGGGAGAGTCGGTGAAGCCCCTACTCCTCCGTGGGAGTGCAGCCAAAGCCCCACCATTCAGTGACAGCGTATCCGAAAGCCCTCACTCTTCAATAGGAGAGCAGACAAAACCTCCACTCCTCCGTGAGAGTGCAACCGAAGCCCCCACTCCTCAGTAGGATGCTAGCAAAGCCCCCACTCCTCTGTGGGAGTGCAGCTGAAGCCCCCGCTCTTCGGTGGGAGTGCCGGCAATACCTCCACTCCTCTATGAAAGTGCATCCAAAGGTCCCCATTCTTCAGTAGGAGAGTCGGTGTAGCCCCTACTTTTCAGTGGGGGAGCAGTCGAAGCCCTCACTCTTCGGTAGGAGAGCAAGCAAAGCCACCATTCCTTTGTGGGAGTATCACTGAAGCCTCCACTGTTCAGTGGAGCGCATTCGAAAGCCCCACACTTTCGTGGAGTGCAGTCGAAGCCCCCACTCCTCAGAGAGAGAGCTGACAAAGCCTCCACTCCACCGTGGAAGTGCAGCTGAAGCCCCCACTGTTCAGTGGAAACGCATTCGAAAGCCCCCACTCTTCAATAAAAGAGCAGGCAAAGTTCCCACTCATCCGTGGGAGTGCAGTCGAAGTCTCCACTACTCAGTGGAAGAGCCAGCACAACCCCCATTCCTCCATGAGAGTGCAGCCGAAGCACCAACTGTTCAGTGGGAGTGCATCCAAAGGCCCTCATGCCTCAATGGGAGAGTCGGCGAAGTCCCCACTCTTCAACAGGAGAGCAGTCAAAGCTCCCCCTCTTCAGAAAAGAGCATGTAAAGTCCTCACTCCTCCATGGGAGTGCAGTCGAAGTCCCTACTGTTTAGTGGAAGTGCATCTGAAAGCCCTCACTTTTTAGTGAGAGGACAGGCAAAGCCCCCACTCCTCAATGGGAGTGTAACCGAATCCCCCACTCCTCCGTGGGAGTATAGTCGATGCCCCACCTTCAATGAGAGAGCTGACAAAGTCCTCGCTCTATCATGGAGTGCAGCTAAAACCCACACTGTTCAGTGGAAGCACATTCGAAGGCCCCACTCAGTGAAGAGTCGGCGAAGCCCCTACTCTTTAGTGGGAGAGCAGCTGAAGCCCCACTTTTAGTGAAAAAGTAGGCAAAGCCCCACCCTTCGTGGGAGTACAGTTGAAGCCTCCATTATTCCGTGGGAATGCATCCGAAAGCCCCACTCTTCAGTGGGAGAGCAAGCAAAGCCCCCATTCCTCCGTGGGAGTGCATCTGAAAGTACTGACTCTTTAGTGGGAGAGTCAGCAAAGTCTCCTTTCCTCCATGAGTGTGTAGCTAAAGCCCTCACTGTTCAATGAGAGTGCATCCAAAAGCCTCCACTATTCAGTGGAAGAGCAGGCAAAGCCCCCAATCGTCCATAGGAGTGTAGCCAAAGCCTCCACTCCTCAGTGGGAGAGTCAGCAAAGCCCCCACTCCTTCGTGGGAGTATATCCGAAGCCCCCACTGTTTAGTGAGAGTGCATCCAAAGACCCTCACTCTTCAGTAGGAGAGCCGGCAAAGCCCCCACTCTTTCGTAAGAGTGCAGTCGAAGCCCTGACTCTTCAGTAGAAAAGCAGGCAAAGCTCCTACTCCTTCGTGAAAGTACAGTCGAAGCCCCCACTGTTCAGTGGGAGCGCATCCAAAGGCCCCCACTCCTAAGTGAGAGAGCCGGTAAAGCCCCCACTCCTTCATGAGAGTATAGTCGAAGCCTCCACTCTTCAGTGGGAGAGCCGGCATAGCCCTCACTCCTTCATAGGAGTGCAATCGAAGCTCCCACTATTCGGTGGGAGTGCATTTGAACACCTGCACTCCTCAGTGGGAGAGTCGACGAAGCCCCCACTACTCCGTAGGAGTGCCGTCGAAGCCTCCATTGTTCCGTGAGACCGCATCCAAATACCTCCACTCTTCAGTGAGAGAGTAGGCAAAGCCCCCACTTCTCCATGGGAGTGCAGTTGAAACCCCCACTCCTCAGTGAAAAAGCCGGCAAAACCCCCACTCCTTCATGGGAGTGCAGCCGAAGCCCCCACTGTTCAGTAGAAGTACATTCGAAAGCCCCCACTCTTCAATGGGAGAGCAAGCAAAGCCCCACTCCTCCATGAGAGTACATCTGAAAGCCCCTACTCCTCAGTGAGAGAGCTGGCAAAGCCCTCACTTCTCTGTGAGAGTGCAGTCGAAGCCCCCACTATTCCATAGGAGCACATCCGAATGCCCACACTCCTCAGTGGGAGAGTCGGCGAAGCTCTTGCTAAAGGATGAAGCCCTCACTCTTCAGTAGGAGGGCAGTCGAAGCCCCACTCCTTCGTAGAAGTACAGTCGAAGCCCCCTCTATTCAGTGGGAGCACATCCGAAAAATCTCACTCTTCACTGGGAGAGCAAGCAAAGCCCTTACTCCTCTATGGGAGTGTAGCTGAAACCCCCACTCCTCAGTGGGAGAGCCAGCAAAGCCCCCCACTCCATGAAAGTACAATCGTAGTCCCCACTGTTCAGTGGGAGCGCATTCGAAAGCCCCCTCTCTTCAGTGGAAGAATAGACAAAGCCCCCACTCCTCCATGAGAGTGCAGTCGAAGCCTCCACTCCTCAATGAAAGAGTCGGTAAAGCCTCTACTCCTTTGTGGGAGTGCAACCTAAGCCCCCACTGTTCAGTGGGAGTGCATCCAAAAGTCCCAACTCTTCAGTGGGAGAGCAGACAAAATCTCCACTCCTCTATATGAGTGCAGCAGAAGCCCCCACTCCTTAGTGGGAGAGCCGGCAAAGCCCCCCACTCCTCCATGGGAGTGTAGCTGAAGCCCCCACTGTTCAGGAAGAGCGCATCCGAAAGCCCCCTCTTCAGTGGGAGAGCAGGTAAAGCCCCCACACCTCTGTGAGAGTGCAATCGAGGCCTCCACTCCTCAGTGGAGAGTCGATAAAGTCTCCATTCCTCCATTAGAGTACAGTCGAAGGTTCTACTTTTCAGTAGGAGAACCGGTAAAGCCCTCACTCCTCCATGAGAGTGCAGTCGAAGCCCTTATTGTTCAGTGGGAGCGCATCTGAAGACCTCCACTCCTTAGTGAGAGAGTTGACGAAGCCCCCACTCTTCAGTGGGATTGCAGTCAAAGCCCCCACTCTTCCGTGGGAGTGAAGCTGAAGCCCCCACTATTCAGTGAGAGTGCATCCGAAAACCTCCACTCTTCAGTGGGAGGGCAGACAAATCCCCCACTCCTTTGTGAGAGTACATCTGAAAGCTCCCACTCCTCAGTAGGAGAGCCGGCAAAGTCCTCACTCCTCCATAGGAGTACAGTCGAAGCCCCCACTCTTCAGTGAGAAAGCCGGCAAAGCCCCCACTCCTCTACGGGAGTGCAGCCAAAGCTCCCACTGTTCAGTGAGAGTACATCCGAAGGCCCCCACTCCTCAGTAGAAGAGTCGATGAAGCCCCACTCTTTAGTGGGAGAGCAACCGAAGTCTTTACTCTTTAGTGAGAGAGCATGTAAAGCCCCCACTCCTCCATGGAAGTGCAACCAAAACCCTCACTGTTCAGTAAGAGTGCATCTAATAGCCCCTACTCCTCCGTGGGAGTACAATCGAAGCCCTACTCTTCAGTAGGAGAGCCGGTAAAGTCCGCATTCCTCTGTAGGAGTGCAGTCGAAGCCTCCACTCTTCAATTGGAGAGTCAGCAAAACCCCACTCCTTCATAGGAGTACAGCCGAAGCCCCACTGTTCAGTGGGAGCGCATCCGAAGGCCCCTACTTCTCAATGAGAGAGTCGGTGAAGCCCTTACTCTTCAATGGGAGAGCAGCTGAAGCCCTCACTCTTTCGTGGGAGAACAGGTAAAGCCTCCACTCCTCTGTGGATGTGTGGCCGAAGACCTCACCTTTTAGTGAGGGCCAAAGATCGTCAACTAGGTTGGAGTAGGCAGAGTATGTCCCTAGAGGTGGAAGTTGAAACCCACTGCTCGGATCGTCAACTGAGTCGGAGTAGGCCAGAGTATGCCCCTAGCGGCGGAAGCCGAAACCTACTAGCAGAAGACCCCACTCTTCAGTGGGGGGTAGAAGATACTCGCTTTTCTGTAAGGGAAGAAGAACCCCGCTCTTCAGCGAGGGAAGATGATCCCCACTCTTCGACGGAGGAAGAAGATCTCCGCTTTTCAGCAAGGGAAGAAGATCCCCGCTCTTCGATGGCGAAAGAAGATCCCTGTTCACATTCACCACGATGAATGCGATCTCGCACCTAGCAAGTCGAGATGCGTGGGCTCAGATTTGAGTCAATGATAATAATGAGCTATGCCAGCCTTTTATTTCTTACAACAGGGTAAGGCAATCCTACTACTCTCACTGACATGAGTCCAACTGTAGACCACCTCCTGGAAGGGGAACAAAGCATTTGAACCCCGTCTTGAATCTCATGCCTTGGCATAACCCAAAGAAGGAAAAGTGGGAGACACTCGATTGATGAGATGATGATATGGACAAGAAATTAAATAGGAAATTATGTTATATATGGCAATGTCACCCACATATCCCACCTCGTATTATCGTTGTTAGAAATTTACACAGATGCCATGTGGAGGCATCGACCAAAGAATAGCGGGACCGGAGTTCTACCTTTGATGACTTCTCCATAGCTAAGGGCCCGCTTCGTCATTTACGAAGCCCATGCATATCCATGACCGATGCTAAAATTGCCTACCAAAAGAGGAAGAGAGCAAGTGACTATCCGCTTCAGCCTTTTCATTCACCTTGCGACAGGGCCCCTCCCGCATATGTCCTAGTTGATGCTAAAATGAGGGGCCCCATTCGTCGATCCAACCTTTAGCAGCATCGAACACGACTGGTAGAGCTGGTCCTTCGATCTTATAGGCTGATCTGGTGATTCCCCTAGCAACATTGATGCCTGCCGCCCAATCCATCTCAGGCGGTACTAGGGTCGGCCGCCCACAAACCCATCTTTGGGCAGCATAGATTCCCCCTAGTGATATCCACCCGATCCTTCCAAGAGCTAAAGCACGTGGCCACCTCAATCCCTCCTGTTGTTGAAGCCCACGAATGACTCATCTCTTCCTAACATCAGAACCTATGGCCGATCCTGACTCCTACCAGTGTTGACATCCTCATGACTGGGCCGGCCCGGGCAGCATCGATTTCTCCTGAAAATGCCGAGCCCATTAAGCAATTCGATTCCAAATGAAGTCAAAGCCACATGCCGACGCTGCCAATCTCCCCTAGTTCTTCAAATCCAAGCTCCCTTGATCGATGGGGCCGATCCCTCCCAGGTGATCTGGTCAAACGAAGCTCTCTAGCTTGAGCTCTCTTGCTTGCAGCCCTAATCCCCACTCAATCTGAGCCTTCGAGCTCCTTTCATGCACTTGGCCTTTGTTATCACCGGGGGCATACACGGGCGGCACCATTTCCTCATGGATCATGGCACTCCGATCACATGTGCAGGCCTGACCAAAGCAAAGCTGGCATCTAGCAGCCTCATTCCCCCCTTGCGCATTTATTCAACACCAAGATGTCCCATAATCGGTCGCACTCCCTGTAGCATTGTGGCATCCAAACAGGCAGACGATGCTGAATCTTGACAGGCTTATAAACCTGGCATCTTTTCTGAGCATGTCTTCGTATCTGTCGGTGACCCAAAGTCACTTGCAACCAGGTCCCGATCACTGAAACTCTTTTGGATGATCCTCCATGATGAGACCATCATGGGTGGATCGGAGCCCCTCAAATCTAAGTCCTTCCCTTTGAGACAAAGGTAGACCAAGGCCACTCCTTCAACATAAACAAATCCTTGTTTCTAGGACTCAAGTCCACTAGAGGCACATACCTTGAGGACCAAAGTTACCCCTCGAGGACAGAAGTGGCCGATCTTAAATATATCTAGCACGGGAAGTAGGACCAGACTTGTATCCTCGGGAATAATAGACTACTTCTTGGTCCTGACCTCAGCTCAAGCTAGGGAATAAGGGGGCATACGTTGGGGATAATACCTCGGCTACTACAAAGTAGTAAAGGTTGGTGTCTTTGGCTTCGTCTAATATAATGTATATTGAGTACTATTTGAATTCCATTGATCACTGGTCTGAAAGTTCGCTGACTAGGTGTTCCAAAGGAGCGCCTAAAAGAGAAAGAGATTGAGACAATACTAAGATTGTTGGGGGCAATGTCTCGGCTATATTGAAGATACAGATCGAAAGAGGGCTCTTGACAGATGACGTACAGGAATATTATTACAGTACTAGTCAAAGTAACAAGCACAATCTCAATGAAAGGAACATGGTCGAAGCCAGAGTCAAATGGAGATCTGCACTGAAGTCAGATCTTGGCCGATCTAAGGCTAGACCGTCAGACTTCAGATGCCGATCCAAGGGATACCTCGACTCATGCTTCTTCCTTGAGGATCTTGGGTTGATCCTTACTCCTAATCATATGTCACCCTAGTGACTATAACAAATATTCTGAAGAAAGTTAATCTCCTTGTGGTCCCACCAGATCATGGCACTCTACAATAAGCTATGCCTCTCCAAACAGCTGACTACACGTCAGCCAAGCTCACGTCGAAGTACGCCATCCGACGGTGTATGATTGGCCCTCGGATCTCGATCTCTGTTAGTGCTAAAAGGTCTTTATTGGCCACACCGTCCCGAGTATTTTATTAATTCCCAACCATGCATCGTCCACTGTGTACATACTACAAAGATTGCCTTGGGTCACTTGAACCTGATAGAGGCATTAATGCATCTCTACCCCTCTCATCCCATTCTCCTATGAACCACACAACGAGACAAAAAGGTGGTAGGAATGGAAGAGCAAGGAGAAAGAAAGGAGACGGAGAAAATGTGCCCACATATCCAGCTTCTGCCCATGGGTGCCAGTGCCCTCTGCGCTCATCCGATCCCTGCCTTGGCCTACAAGCTCCGTGGTGGCCTTGGCCCTCGCACTGGCTACCGATCCCAACATCGGTCTCTAGCCTCTGGTTTTGATCGTTGGCTCCCAAGAGGCCTCATAATAATCCTATCACGTTATCCCATTTAAAAAGGGCAATAGCTATGGATAAACAAAGCAAGCCCCGTTCTCATCTCTTGTTTATCAATCCAAACAATTAATGAGAGCAGCTCTCACTGGCTATGAAATGACATCACTCTCCAGCTTTTGGACGACCAAAGGATCAGGCATGATTTTCAAGAGTATCATAAGGGGCAAAAGGTCTTTATAGTTTTCATTTTTCAAGACTCTAAACTCACCTATAAAAAGGTAAAGAGGACCTTAAAGATATGCCTCCTCTCTTTCCTAAAAATGCATGCTCTTTCCTCCTGTTGCGAAAAATCTAATTTGAGTGTCAGAGGATCCCCGTCGGAGCTAACTCTGGTGGAAACTTTTCTTACAAATCCAGCTACCGTTGACCCACCGAACATCTCGTTGCTCCAGCACCTCTGGCCTAGGATGAATTTCACCCGCAACAATATACAAGAATGATTGCTGGATTTGAAGCATGCTTAGAGTGCTGGTTTTGAAGCGGAATATACAACCTCTTGATGTACGCGGCTTAGGTGCACCATTCACATGATTTGGAAACATATTGATATCTCCCAATCTGGTTAGTGCAAGAGTACTCTGTCTTTAATCTTGGCTATCTTCCATATTGGATCTTCTTAGCCGTCAAATCTCTTCCGAATATCGTTTCCAGGCAATACTACTACTCATCCTCTTCCCCTCTCTTTCAGAGAAAAGATTTGCTCCTGTGGTCCTTCCATGCCCACCAATCCTTCCTCCTGTTTTTTCACATCTCAAGGGCGTGGTTGGTTTGGCTTGCTCTATTTGGCTGAACAAAAGGTTTTGTTGGAATTTATGCAAGTGGAGTAGTCCTTCAATCCTCCAGCAACCTTTACTCATAACCATCAAATTGGATTTATGTAATTACATCTTCTACATCCGTCCTAGTTTTTTTGCATTTAGTTGAGCCACATAAATCTACTAGATCAATATGATGTTCATAGTTAAGTCTATTTCTTTCTAGCACAAGACCAACTCATCCAAGGATTATACTCACCAACTTGGAAAGCCTCATAGGCCCACCGAGCTTTTTGAGCTATCACAAACTCCCTAAGCTTAAAGAGATTGTTCGTTCTATTTCCTTATAGTTCCTACACTATGAAAACTCTAACTCCATGGTCCATATGGATTAGCGTCCTTTTCTCTCGGAAGATGAAGTAATTTCCTATTGTCAAAGGAGCAAAATGTAGGAGTTTGAGAGTGACAAGAATATGCAAATTGGCCTATTTAAATTTAGTTATTTTATATGTATATAACTCCAATTATATGTGAAACTTTCAAAACTATTTTAGACAATATTTTTTTACCCATTATCAAGAAACATGTGTTGCATTATAAAGTCATCGTAATTGATCACTGGATAGTGTTATGTAGGGCATGGCTGTAATAGCACTTGGTTTCTTGTGATCTCTCTAGCTCCTTTGTGCATGTTTGGATTCTCATGTGTTTATCGGAATTGATTTGTTGTAACTAATTGTTGAATAACATGGGAAAAATTGAGGATTGGAAATCATAAGATATGAGGCTATAGTGTGTCCAACACTTGTAAGTGTGTGACTTATAAGAAGCTATTATATGATGATCCATAGCTTGGTAATCTTTCTAACTACACATTTTGAGTGGTATGTTTTGTTCATAATGCTCGGTCATTTTATGACCATGAAATTTGTGTCAAAACTTTTGCTCTTCCATCTTAATTTGTTGATATTAGCCTGTTTTTTTTTTTTCTTTTCTATATGTGTGTGCGCATTTGCGCACTTGGTACCATCAAAGAAATATTTGTCTTTCACTCAACATTATATCCTTGTTTGATCTACCATGAAAACTGTAAGAAATAGCATCTCCAATCTTCTTTCTCAGCCATGGCTAATGCGCCTAGGGGCTTGCAATTTTTCCAGCCTTAAAGTGAAATCTTATCATTGATTATTACCAGACTCTTGCGCACGACGAAAAGTTTGTATAATTTTTCTTCCTGATATTAGTATTAGAAACCTCGTGAAATTCAAAGCTAAAAAAATGGAGCAGCCTAGTTAAGCTTCTCTTCCGCTAGCCTTCAAACATAAAACAAGAATTCCTAATATGACAATAGCTGGGTCGCAATAGGAAAATATATATTTCCATTTACTTTGACCATGACTTTTGTTTCTTTGGATTTAGCTGATGACATTTTGTAACAGTCATACGGAAGCAATAATCCAGCACTCAACTTTTGTTCATGGAGGATTCAAAACTGACAAACAAAATTCACATGAAGTCATCATGGTTGACTTTTACTCTCATCAACTTAGCAATTTGGCAAATTGGTCAGACTGCGAAATTCACTATAACTCCATAATCAAGGTCAATTTAAATTATTGTATAACATTTGATAAGTCAGTTATGTATTTTTTATACTTATTTTCATTCTAATGGTACTTTTTTATATTTATGCTTTGTGTATACAACCTTGTTAAATTATACATGATTATTAGATAACTTGCATATGCATGTTCAGTACAATTAGATAGTTAAAAGAAGAAAAGATAAATGTTGATTTTTTTTTGTAAGAAAAGTATGGAACTTTAAATAATCAACTAGTTTCCCTTTGTATATAGTAGGATTGTTTAACAATCCCCCCATTTCAAGAAGGTTATGGTGTAAGGTTAAACCTTGCCCTAGTAATGACTAGCTTTAGCTATGTAAGCCCTGATAAACTGTATTTTGGACTTGGAGTCTTTATGGACAATTTTTATTAAATCATTCCTGGAATCAACTACACATTTATATTCTATCAAGATAATACATTACAGCCATGGGTTTGATATGCGTTATGTTACATCCATGGGTTACATATTCATGCCATATTAGAGATCACCAAAATGAAAGTAATTTATGAAAACGTGTTTGGTTCCCCCCCCTTTAGAATGGTTGCTAGAGAGCTGCCAGCTCTCCCCTCTTTCATGAAGTATTAGGCCGATCCAATTGCACTGGTCACCGATATTGGCTGGTTCACTGGCAAGTCCTCACATCCTCCTGTCCTCAAAAAATTCCATCCTCAAAATTCAACACTTCACCTTCGAAATTGAGGGTACGAAGTCCTTTCTTAACCTTGAGTTCTCTGGTCAATGATGACCAATCCAATGACTTTTCTGATCCACCGTCATCTCTCAATCTCTGATGCTCAGGACACATGAGTTACAAACAAGGTCCACTGAGATTATTCCTCCAATTGGAGTAGAGACATGCTTTAGGCTCCTAATTGTACAAGCACATGGCACTACTTCTTGCAGCAAACAAGTATACAAGAGAAACTGATAGCACTAGGATCTGGGTTCACTAAATGATTTGCAACCAGAATATTGCTCATAGCTAAGAAGATAAGGACATGATTTGTTTCCCAAATCCCCTTACGGTCTAGTGAAAAGGAGTTGGAATCAAAAATAGTGTAAGAATCAAGTGATAGGGAGCATGCTCTTGTCCAAATGTTTGATATAATGGACTCAAGATTTAAGATCATAAAAAAATCGGGACCATACAATTTCACTAATTTCAGTTAAGGATTGAAATCAGTGGAATTCAAGATGAAGGGGAGTGACTGCAAAAATCATGAAATTGATTGCAATTGGATCTTGCCCAATCATAATCATGAAGAGATTTTTGATCAGGGTAGAGTCTACAGAAACATCATGAGTGCAATTAAATCAGCATAATAAAAAATCCAACAAGATCTTAACAAGTGATGGGTGTAAGATATTAAGGATGTCGCGTCATGTCTTAAGCTCTACCCTCCTCGCAACTACCTAGTTTAACCCCAAAAGGGGCGGTGGTGGTCGCGAGAGAGAGAGAGAGAGAGCTGACTTGTTTATTCCTGAAAATGGAGAATAATGTAGTTTATATTTTGATTATTTGGTAGGCCTTGCATATTTCAAAGGGTTATGCTTTGTGGAATGTGCAATCGTGTCATGTACCAGCCCAAGTGGTGGAATTGGAGCGTGACAATAAATTTTAGAGATAATGAGAAGCCTTTCACCTTATCTTCATGTTGGACCTTCAACCTTGCACCTTAAGTCTCCATAGGGCCTCAACAGAAAACTCCTAACCTCTCACCAATATCCTCCCCTGATTGTGGCCTCATACAGGGGCTCTTGAGTAGCCTGACACCACATGAAAAAATTGAGAAAAGAATGAATTTGTTAACTTAAGTAATGAAGGAGGAGTACATAGGCGTCCTATTTATAATGTTGTAGGTTCTTTACATTGAGGAAATTCGTGGGATCCCTTTGAACTTGACTAAAAATTGAATTGAAAATCATAACACAATTAAACTAAGAAATCTCACCTTAAGGACTTCAAGAAACAAAATCCTTTTGATGATGAGAATTGTGCTGTCCGATCAATCGAATGGCAATTGTGTTGCCATCAGAATGGTCTAGACCCAATTTGGGTCGGATTTGAAGAAGTTTGGTTCGAATAATATGGTGGCTTCCTTATTGGATGGAACTTACGGTGGATCTTCTATTCTAATGGTGGAGTTGTCACCATCCAATGCTTTCTGACAGTCGTCAATTCCATTCTTCTATTAGGACATCGGTCATCTAGGAGGTGGTTCAGGCTTCATGTCGATGCATGTTCAATGTCGATTGCTACTAGTTGCCTCTTTTGCTTCTTGGTTTGTCTATGGTTTGCATCTTTCAAACTATTTCTAACTATTTGATTTATGAGTTCCAAACCTGTTAGAACTTAGTAACACCTTATTTCCCAAGGTCACATATTTCGTTGCAAAAAATTGCAACAAAAATACTATTGTGTGAAGTGACACTTGGAGACATTGTTTCACATTATAAAGTTTTATTGTTTCGTTATTTCTTTTTCTTTTCTTTTATATTTTCTTATGACTTCTTTTAGAAGGGTGTTTGAGTAAGATGGAATGAAAATACTATCGCTATAGTTTGTTGATTACATATCAATGTCACCATATGCAAGGTGTTTCTTTCTTTCTTAAAGGCAAGCATTAGGAATGTTTCTTCATAATGCATGCCACTTCTAAAATGATACTTTATTTTGCTTTGTACAGATATTTAAATAATATATCCTAAAAAGCCTTTAAATTAATTATTTATAATAACCTTTGAGTATACTTAAAGTATAATTTATTTGTTAGTTCTCATTTGTACATATTTTTGCTTCATAAAATGTCTTGACCTAACAAACTTGTTGGAGCAAATTCTAGAACCCGGCAATGTTGAACCTCATATTGGCTCAGTTCTTTGGGTTTTGTATAGGTAATTACAAATCCTTAATCCAAGTCTTAGAAAAGTGAAAAATACCGTTTTAGCAAAATACGAGGCTTCCAGATACACCACTACCCATGTAGAAGAGGTTGATTTTTATTGTGGCTGCATTCTTGGTATTCTATTTGATAGACTACATGATGTTTATTCTCCTACTTCATGTTCATATGAGTTATTGAATACAAATCTATTGCATGGAACAAGATTTGCTGTCTTAGTATCAAACTCTGTATTAGTACCATTCTGTTATAGCATCGATATTCACTTCGATACAGTACGAGAAATCATACCAATATGATACAGTGCACTATATACCGGGTGGTATGAGGTGGTATGGTAAACCATGGTATGGAAGATGTTAGTAAATATATTGATGATTTTAAAATGATGTTCCAAGCTAGAAGGTGCCAATTGGATGGGTTAGCTTTATTGCATCTATAACACAAGAGACCTGCATTCAATCATAACCTCACTCAGATTTTTGGCATGGTTTCAACCCATCCTGGTCCTTAAAATACATATATACATATACATATACACATATAGATATACATATACATAAACATATATATACATACATATACATATGGTCCATTATTGAACAACTTTATGAAAGACAAGGCACAAATAAATTATATACACAAGCCAGTGTACACCTAGTTGAAAAGAAAAATCAAACTAAGAGTAATAATCAGTATATAAGAATAGATATAATGAGAGACATAATAACAATAATAATTAAAATTTTCCACAAACCTAATTGCAAGATAAATAAAAACCAAAATGGCAAGATGTGCTAGGAACAATTAGATCATCTTGCTCAGATATGCTTTCATTGTAAGGACAAACAATTTGACCATAAGTAAAAGGTCCAGGCTCAAGGGAATCCTTGTCCACGAGTGAATGTTCTGACTGCTGTACTGTTGCACCCTCCCTTCCAGGTATGTTAGTATAGCCTTGAATTAATTTGCTGGCCTTTTCATTGATTGTGCATTGACATAAGGGCTGCATCACATTTTTGCTTTGATCTCTCATCTTTCTCTCTCCTAACCTAAGCATGTTAACCAATCAATAGCAACTGTTATTGGGAAGGATGACTTGATCTGATGTTGATTTCTAGGATGTCCTGTCTGCACCTTGTGCTGCATGTACCTGAAATTATGTGGAATTTAATTAGTGGGTCATTGTTAGTGTAGCATGCTTATCATCTTGTATTTACGTCTAATTCTGTGACCCTATGAAATTTAAATCTTTTAAGGAAAAGGATTATCTATATAGTGAGCTTTACAAACTTAGTTTAGTTCTTATCCTATTAATAAATAATGTTTCTCCTCAGTCAACTTCGATTGTTGAATCTTCATCTATGTGGCGTGGAAGATAAGGACACACTAGCTTTGAAAGATACAAAGAACGATGAATGAGGAATTGATTCCAAAACCAGATAAAAGCCTAAGATCTAATTCAAAATATGTTGTCAAGGTAAACTATCGAAAAAGCTTTTTAAATTCATAAATCAACAAGATAATACTCTATTACAATAAGTGGAAAATGATGCTTGATAACCTTTATTAATGACCTCTTGGTTTTGTCATGTTTATCTTATTAGAACCAAAGATGAAGCTTTTGATGTGTTTAATAGATAGAGACAATATACATGAGGTAACTCCACCTTATTCACCAGAATCAAATATAGTCGCAAAAAGAAAGAATAAAATACTTGTAGATATGATAAGTGCAATGTTTGTTAGTTCAGGATTACCCAATAATTTGTTTGTTGAAACTTTAATGACTACATGTTATATTAATTAGAGTTTCCTATAAAAGTTCACATAAGACACCTAATGAACTATGAAAAAATGAAAAACCCAATTTAAAATACTTTGGAATGATGAGGTGTTGGTAGTATTGTTAACCCCACGAGACAAAAACAGAAATTTTGACTTATCGATGGTGCTCTTATCAAGTACAAGGATTCAAGAAACAATACCGGTTCCTGTATCGATTCATGGCCGATATGGTATGGTATTGGGTACCATACCATATCGAGTGTCAGTACAATGTGGCATGCCGGTTCCATACCGATACATATTTTTTTCAGTTTGTTTTGATTCTAATTAATTTTTTATTAATTTTAAATTACTTTAAATTTAAATTAATATTTATTTATGATAGATAATAATTCTATCGTCTTGAAATAAAATAAAAAAATCTAAAACAACGCATTAAATGTATCTAAGGTACAAACTACAAAGAATAATATACTAATCTCAAGATTTCTACTGATCTAATATCTTATCGAGTGTCTGTGATGCTTGTAGATATGTGGATCATCCATATACTCCGGAGGAACATCAGTCCATTCCTTTAATCAAGCAACACTATAGTCCTGAATATTCATGTCATAAGGTATCCTCTTTGAATTGTAAGATATCTCAGATCTCTCGCTCAAACTTTAGCTCTGAAAGGTATCTTTGGAGTGATGACACAGCTGTAGAAGAGCCCATCCAAATATATCAGTAGCAAAATCTAATCTGTAAGATACTCCGGACAGTATAGGATAGTAGCCATTAGAAGACGATATCTCGGATGCATCATATCCATATCCATATAGATCGTAAGCTGTCTGTCAGATGATAGGATCCATAATGTGAGGATGATCCTGATACATCCATAGATCCTACTCCACGTGTAAGGTTATCTGCAGCTACATCGTATGTTGGACAATCTCTATGAGGCCATCGTCTATATGAAATCATATCCTCGCGGGCTCTATCAGCTCGTATACTAGGGTCCTTATCTTATGTGGTATGTGTAAACTGAGACTCACCGATGAATCGAATACCACTATATAGCTGCATCTCATGGACAATGTTCTCGCATCCTCCAGTCCTTTTCTGATCATCAAATCCATGACTACTATCATCACTCTCTCTGGTCTCCAAATTTAAGTCAGCTCACTCTTGCACTCTCGAGGGTGCTGCAACTATTTTTTCTTTTCTTTGTCTTTTCGACCTCTCTTGGTGCCTCTCTGTGATTGATTTTGCTGTGTGTCTAGGAGGATGGATGTCTTCTTTCTACTTGAGGTGATTGGCCTCATCTCAACATTTCTCACTCAAATATCTAGGAGGATATCTCAGATATGGAGTCACGTGATGAATGACTCCTTTATAGCCCTCAGACTGTGACTGATTAGCTAAAACTTTATATGGAATATTTATATCTGCTTATTGCCCTAGATTCACCCTGATCTCCCTAGCTACCGCACTGGCTAGTTATGAAGAAAATTTTGGCTCATCAAGCTATAGCTTCTGCTACTAGTCTGCAAGCCATTCAATCATCAGATCATCGTCTTCATCAGCATAATCATCTAACATCGGATCTGTGTCTTTTAGCTATACGTCCTCTTGGATACAATTTAGCCTTAATCTCAAATTATAGTGAGTGTATATAAGATTGTTGAGGTGTTTCTGTGTCAGACAGTTTTTTGTTTGCTGTGGATAAGGACAAAAGTCAGTCAATTATGCTCACAATCACTAGAGGAGACTATCTAGGAAAGAATACGGATAGCCACATCTTTCAAATTTTCTACAGACTATCTAAAATGAATCCACCATTCAGCTGTAAAAATATTAAGCAAAATTACATATCAGATTTTATGATATTAGTGGGCATGTAATGTCAACAAAGTCTTCTCATTATTGATATGTAATTTTCTGGATTCATCTTCTTTTTGCTTATGACAACCGATGAGACTCTAAAATTGTCTGTCTCCTTTCTAAACTGTTTCATCTATGAAAAATATATTTGTTAAATTAATAAATATATTATTGATTACAGATCAAATTCAGTTAAATACTCATATTTTAGTTAATCTAACACACTTCTTGCAGACACATAAATGCAATTTCTGGATCAAGCATCATCTTATATATCATATTACGGAGAGAAGTGAGAAGCTCGTTATCTATATCTATCCCAGATATGATGTATTAGAATCTCATATTCAAATAGCAAGCTACAAATAAATTTGACAAATGATTAAGTAGACTTATACAAGTACAAGAAAAAAAAAAATTCAAAGAATTTTGAATTCATGCTTACCGACTAGATGCAAATCTCTATCCATCTAGTAGTTTCAATGACATTCAATGATATTGATGTATTTTTGGACATATTTCAAATCTATCTTACTGATCTATTCTTTGTCCTTTTATCATATGATATAAGAAGTCCATCTGGAGATATCTTTCGCTATCGACGGCACGAAGCACCTCATTAACGGTTTGATAACTTTTACTATCTTATCAGTCCATTGTCAGAATGACTAACTCGTCATCAAATTTTTCATATGACTTCTTTTAGTGTGGCCCTCGCATATCTGCCCTCTTACCAATCGGCATTGATAAATATCTGATGCAAGGCTGCTTTTTTCTCCAAAAAACTATCAAATATTATATAGTTTGTAGCAAATCATGTGACATCCGATCTCAAAATCTCCTCTCAATATATGTCTGCATCAATGATAGAACCCATATATGATTATTGATGGATATAATAATAGTTTGGGCTGAGTCCACTGCTTGTTGCATCCTACAAAGCTTCCTGACATCCATCAACATGAGATTAATACAATATGTAGCATATAAGATTCAGTAAATATATGGTTGCTACTCCATCAGCAACTCTCCAACGATCTTATACTGCAGTTCATTATCTGTGATAATCTGCATGACATTCTGCTCTCCTATTAAATCAATCATCTCCTCTGTTAGTTCAAGGATGTACGCTGCATCGTGCATCTTATCTGAAGTATCAATTGATTTGTGAAAAATATTTTTCATCACAATATATCAAAAAATTGATGATACTTCATCTGGTAGGATCGGTTCAACCATCACACATCACCGTCAGTCCGTACATGGATATTATTCTTGTAAGAAGAAATCCATCTTTGCAGCTCCTCTTTGTTACTATTAAGAAACTGACCATAGATGTTCCTAGGTACTGGGCATCTACAATCGGACTGATAGCTTGTATGACTGAAATGATAGACTGATAGTAAGTATTGCCTGTTGCATTCATTGGAATGTGGCTAAATAAATCATGATCCAATAGCTCGTCACATATCCTTCTCTTATTCTTTTTAACTTTTTGTCAATCCTCTACTATTTTGAATCCTTGCTAGAAAAATCTATGGATCCAAATTGTGGATGGTGGCTCTTGCTGGAATGTCTTTAGGAGATTTTCTATTATTAAAACCACCAGCATAGATGAATACTGTGCCTGCCTCTATTAATGGTCTCCCTGACTGAGGTGATCCTTCTGAACTCAGATTCTCCTCCATCGATCGTATAGTTGGATCTCAATTCATAGCACGGTGGTAAATCGTTCTCTATACTTGATCATCTCCTTCAGTCGGTACTGATCATCCAGACTCGTCTGAATGGCAGCCTCAATCTGTGCCTCCTCATCATCTGGAGTGGAGGTCTCCTCTGATTCTCTGGAGTGATAAAAAAATAGCTTTGCGGCTTGATGGTCCACCTCCATCCTCTTCTGTTTTGTCTTCTCTTTTATTGTTTAGGAATCAATAAAGTATTTCTTCATAGTTGTTGGATCTCCTGTGGACATTCTTGATACATGGTCATATCGGAATAACCACCAATCAAATACTGTTTCAACCTAATCATCTCTTCTTTCTTGAACTTTGTGTTATACTATTTGCATTTTCAATTGTACCGAGCTGAAAGCATCTTGCTATACTTCCAATCAATATTATGCTCTATATCCTTCTTTTACTCATTTATGCAAGTTTAACAAATACGTCAGTTTAATAATTATGTAAAAGTATTATAATTTTTATCGTAAAAGAAAAATCTATTTTTGAACTTTAGAAAATACATCTGATTAATATGTTTCATACTTTTAATTTCTCATAATTTTATTTATATATAATTTTTTAATTTTTAATAATATTTTAAATCTCATAAATTCAGAAAACTATGTTATGTGCTTCAAATAATACTTCTGAATTAATTAAAATATATTACTAATTTATATATTTTATTATTTAATTAATAAATAATATTTTAAATTTAAAATTTTTAAAAAATATTTAAGCTTAAATCTGAGTAGACACATATCATGGATGTTACATATATTTTTCTAAGCTCATTAAATGTATTAGATGCTATTTATTTTTAATTTATTCGAAATTAAGCCTAGGCTATACATCATGCATCGAAATCTTCACAATCGGACGTAAAATTTATATTAAAAGTAGCTTGAATCATCCTAAATAATATTTAATTTATAATTTTTTGAATTTTATTTTTTAAATTTTGTTCCAAAATATATATTTTAAAAAATATAATTAACAAAATATAATGAATTCAATGTCATCGTATAAATTATCCAAAGATCCAAAATTACAAATTTTAGCATGATTTTTCTTATTTCTCTATTTCTTTCTATTTTTTAGCCAAAAAAGACAAAAAAATATTGAACAAGAGAATGATGGATTATTTACTTTCGATCGAAATATGTTAACTCGAAGAAATTATGAAAATTTTTGGAGTGTGGGATGTTTTTTTCTTCTTGGCTTCATGTTCGTCGTCAGAGTCACAGAGAAGAGTACTTCTCTGTGACTTTCAGTCTCTATCTTTCATTTGAAAGGCAGAGGATTCCCCTATCCCACAGCCCCACCCTCTCTTCTCTGTGACTCAGAGTTTCTATCTTTCATTTGAAAGGCAGAGGATTCTCCTGTCCCATAACCCACCCACTCGAGATTTTCCTACCCCACTACCCCACCCTTTCTCTTCTCTGTGACTCTGAGTCTCTATCTTTCATTTGAAATGCAGGGGATTCTCCTACCCCATAGCCCCACCCACCCACTCACCCCACCCCACACCCACCCAGTACGGCTCGGTTCAAGCCCAAACTGACCCGAACCGAAGCATACCACCCAATTTCGGGTGGTTCATGCTTTAACCAGACCGAACCAACCAGTTCGGTGTGATTCGGGCCATTTTCAAAATCCAGTCTGAACTGAACTGGCTCTCTATCGGTACGATTCAGTATGGGATGTACCAGCCGGTTTGAATCGGTATAAAATACCATGATCAAATATATTATTAAGAATCTATCCTATATGTTCCTCGTAATTAAATCTGGAATATGTGAGATATCCAATGAAATTATAATAGAATCAACAGATGCAAATTTTCTTGGAGATGTATTTCCTTAGAAGACTGAATTAACTGGACAGGTTACTCAAGACGCAATATTGTTAGAGATATTCCATCTACTTCTTCTCCACCTACTCATTTTGGACCAAAAGGTGAAGTAGGTAGAAGGAAGGATAAGCAAAGAAAAGTAATTCGGACTGATGTCTTTTAATCTCTTCTTACTAATATAGAAAATGAACCCTTAACATATAATGATGCTATGAAATTTGTTGATGCACCATTTTGGAAAGAGACCATTAAAAGTGAAATGAACTTTATCTTGTCTCATAACACTTGTATGCTTTGCCATTTGGTTGTAAAACAATTGGATGTAAATGGATCTCCAAAGAGAAAACAAATCTAGATGAAACGATAAAAAAAAATTAAAGCAAGATTAATAGCTTAGGCTTATAATTATATACAAAAATAAGAATTAATTATTATCCTCCACTCACCTGTTGCTAGAATTACCACCATTCAAATATTTATTATATTAGCTACTATTCATAAACTTATTGTGCATTTAATTATCATGCCTCTAATCCCAGATTCACTATACGAGAGTCTGACCAGCCGCCGCATACTCTCAAATCTGGCTTTATAATAATGCAAGGCATTCCATCTATCAATAAATTCAATATAATCTGAAAATTTATACAATTCATGTACGAGAGACAGTGAATACCAGAACAACTAGACTATTAGATCAAAATATCATATCTAAATATACACACTAATACAAATTGTAAATAGGGTCTCCTTACAAAATTTGTAGCTCAAAACTTTTAACATTTAAGTTATTTATACATAACTTCAAACCAGACTTTAATATACATAACTAATCAAGCAAGCGTACCAACTAAGAGGGCGGCCTCATCTGTATCTGCCCTTCCCAAACATCAGTATTTGCCTATTCCTTAAATTTTGAATCTAAAAAATAAGGTAAAATTATGAGCTTCACAACTCAGGAACAAATCCACTTTATAGGAGTGGATCAAGCTCCTATCTCTCTCTCCTCTTCTTTTCTTGTTTTTTCCCTCCTAATTAATACCCAAATCCACAAACAGACATGGAAGAAGAAGGAAATTAGAGAAAGGAAGAGAGAGATAATGAGGAGAAGGAAGAAGGCATGAGAGTCGGCGATGAGGGCTCATGGAAGGGAAGATGGGTGCATGGAGAGGTGGTAGCGGAAGAAGAAGATGTGACAGAATCAAGCGAGGATGTGGACAGTACTCAAGGGAGGGAAAGACAAATGGGGAAGGACATAGAGCATGAAGGAGAGATGAGGCAATGGAGGGAAGATAGAAGAGGAGATGGGATATGTGGGGGCATTGGGATGGAGGTGAGATGAGGAAGAAGAGGAGAAAGGGCATAGGGAAGAAGGTTGGGAAATGGCAACGTAGGGAACACAAGAGAGAGCAAGGGTGAGTGAGAGAGAGAGGGAGAGAGAGAAATGGAGAGGGTGAGAGAGAGAGAGAGTGCAGTGGAGTCTGGGTTCAATTGTGCTGGAAGAGAAGAACAGGGCGATCTGTTTTTCCAATAGACCATTCCTCCCCTCCCATTGCGATTCTCTCTTTTTTTTTCTTCTCTCTCAGAACCGCACGGTGGGCGCTCCAAGGCATGTAACAGGTCCGCCTAAGGCGGTGTCTGTGCATCGCGTGACCTAGGCTTGGGTCCACGATAGCTAGGCCATCGCTCGGGTATTTTATTAAACAGATGGTGAGATTGCATTTTTAAATGGTGAATTAGAAGAAGAATACAATGCTAAATAAATCATTTTATGGGCTGAAACAAATTCCAAAATAAGTGGCATATTAGATTTGATGAAGTTATTTCATCCGATAGTTTTCCAATTAATGACAAATAAATGTGTCTATTCCATGGGAAATGGTTAAAATTTGCTATACCATGTCTTTTTATCGATGACCTTTATTTTTGGTACTAATTCAGAAGTAGTAACGGAAACCAAAAAAATTCTTTCAAACAGCGGTGATGTGCAAGACCTAGGTTTAGCTAGTTATGCGTTAGCTGGGAAGCGAATCAAAAGCTAAAGAAGAAATAGTGCTAACACAATATCATAGAATCAGAAAGCTTCTAAAAAAGTTTAATCGCTATGACTGTGATCATGTATGTATTCCTTATAATCAAAATTTTCAACTTAAGAAGAACCTTAGCAGTAGTGTATCTCAATCAAAATATGCTCCAGTTGTATCTATTCTTGTGCACCCGATAGATTAGGACTAGTCATTATGTCTTGGAACTCTTCTAAACAAATTTTGATTTCCTAATTCACAATGTAAATGCTTATTGTTTTAGAGTTTAGACCCCTTTGTAATTGAGGATGATCAGCTTAGAAGTTTAGTAGCAAGCTTATCTTCAATTATAAACTTGTGCTTGCTATAATTATTTTCTTTGCGATAATCATGTTGCTATTGCTAAAGCTAAGAGATCACAAGTGATGACAATAAGAGGCATATAAGAGTAAAGACATTGTTCATTACAAAGATTATTAAAAAAGCCTGTGTCTGATCCCTTAGCGGGAAGCGCACAGGATAATCATCAGTAGTAGAAACCCACTTTGGAAACACAATGACCATGAGTTTAGCAGATAAGAATAAGCTAATTGATGATCGAAAGGTGAACAAGCCGGATTTTTCTTCTAATCATCCCTTAGGCTTTATTTAGCAAATTTGATCAGAACTTTATTTAAAAAAATGAATTTCTCATTAACTAAGTAAAATTATTCGACTAGTCTGGTTGGTAAAGTCATTGGGTTGTAGTACCCGGTGATCTGAGATGGAATCCAGCCTACATGTGGTTTGCCGGTTGGGGATAACCCATGCCATTTCTTAAAATGAAATAAAAGATAAAATTATTCGACCCATCTCCTCTAAATAATTTTAACTTGGTTAAAGTTGAACAAATACTGAAATCTACTTTTATTTCTACAATGCTGAAAGGAGCCCCTTATTATTGGGGTTTATTTTAGATGCTAATCTCTAAATAATTTTAACTTGGTTAAAGTTGAACAAATATTGAAATCTACTTTTATTTCTAAAATGCCGAAAGGAGCCCCTTATTATTGGGGTTTTATTTAGATGCCGTATTAGCTGAATAAACTTGAATAAATATGAAAAATGAACTTATATTCAGGTTTATTCATGTTTAATTCAAGAATGAAACAAGGATTGCAGGTTGAAGGACGAGTCGATGGAGTATGCCCTCCTATGTTGTCCGAGGAGGTTGATTTGGAGGAGGGAAGGTGGCCAGCCTTGGGAGGCAAGTAGCGACTCTTGGCAGGACCCTTTTCTGGATGCGATCCATCAGAGTATGGCTGGAGGGTTGACCTATACTTGAGAGGGTAGGATGGTGTATATAGTTTATCAGATCTAGCTATCCAAGAGCAATCTAATCTTCGAAGTCGAGGTAGTGCCTGCACATCGAGTGCTGGAGAAAGCCATTTATTTGGTTGCAGAGTACCGCCATTTCGACGCTATTGACCTATCCCTTAATGCCCTCAATTCCTGGGACTCATGCTACTCCTGCAGTGATCTGGAGGGTTATTTTCATTTCTGAGAACCTTCTCCATCGGGATTTGTTAAGATCGATTTTGATGGCAATGTCAGGGATGGCAAGAGTGGTGCTAGCTTTATCATCTGGGATTCGAATGTTAGGTTGCTGGTACTGGGGGGGCTTATATCTGTTTGAGCCTTTCATCCCAAGAGTCTCAAGCCATCTGGATGGGTATTATTTGTGTTAGACAGAAGCTACGGGCAAAGAAGATTTGCATATAGAGAGATTTGGTTATCGTTATTGGCTAGATCCAGAATGATATAATGCAGTTGAAGGTCCATCTACTCCTTCGTGATATCTAGACCTCCCTTCATGAGTCCACCGTGGTGTTTGTCTGACATGTCTTTCGAGAGATGAATAGTATAGTAAATTGGGTCACATCTTATATTGCTGAGTATACCGAAGATTGAAACTGATGATAGGGTGAGACATGCCCATGGGCCCTACAAGACCTTTTATTTCTGACTTTATGGGATATACTCATACTAGAGTTGTGATAACCGGCCGTTGGGCCTAAAGCCCAAACAGTAACCAAAGAAAAAAAAAAAA
>KE505066.1:517603-528740 GCA_000441515.1 Elaeis oleifera | reverse complement strand
TATATATATATATACATTATATACATTTTTAAACATCTCTACATATTTAAAAGTTTAAGATAAAGTAAAAATTAGTGTATATAATTAAAATATTGAAAAGTGTCCATCCACCTTTCTTTTGGTGAATGTGCATTATCTGGTGGATGCGCTATGTTGTTGCGATGTAAATATTCTCGTCAGCAGCGACATCCAATTTAAAATTGATGATTGCTACAATAAAAAATATATATATCAGTTTTAAGATATAAATAAAGTAGTTTACCGTGCAAGATTCCTCTTCTCACATACGACGGCTATTGGTACGGCGCCAACTAAACTATTACTAGTTGGACCGTGGTCGGTACCCTCACAGCGGTTAGTGACTCTGATTCCAATTTCCTACAATAAAATCACCAAACGATCAGCTGTTGGGTGGCGCGCATCACAAGTTAGCAGCCACCTCAAGCAATAGATAACACGTACACTAATTTGGTCTCAAAAAATGTCCACACTTCCCATCCATATATACCTACCACGTCGGGAGGTGGGTTCAACACCTAATACTCCAATTTCTTAAATCATTAGTTGAGCTAACAAAGTGACGTAGAAGAATTGGAAGTCCTCCCACTCATGTGGCTCTGCACCCCTTTCTTACCATCTTCTAGGAGCTCCACCATCTCCAAAAAGAACAGCATGGTGACCTCTCTTTCTTCCTCCATGCCAAAATTACACTGCTCCATGGAGTGGAAAGCGATCCAAAAGAAGATTGGGTACTTCGTGTTGTGGCTGCTGGTCCTCTCCACCATCTTCCTTCTGTTCATCTTACAGTATTCCAACCCTTTAACCATGCAAGGCCTCAGCCAGAGCCCTACCATCAATACTGATAACAAGAGTGTAACACAACTAGCACAAATCCCCTTCCAAAGCTCTCTTCTCCACCACCTACAACCAATGAAGGGCACCACCAAAGCCCTTCTCTCACTAGCAATTATGACAACAGCATGAAACCTGCAATAAAGAGCTCTCCTCCAAACCCCTCTTCTCGACCAACCATGGACAAGGCAGGCCTCAGCCCAAGCCCACCTCTCCCTGCTAGTAAAGTTGCTATGGCACCAGTGTTTCAGAACCCCTCTTCAGAGCTCTCTTCTTCGCCAACTCTTGCTAGTAAGCTCACTACCTATCACTTCCTCTATCATTGTATTATTAAGACTTGAGTTCATATACTTTTACTTTTGGTATAGATGGTATGGAAGAGCTCTGTGATATGTCCAAGGGTAAATGGGTTAAGGAACCAAGAGGGTCTGTTTATACCAACATGACATGCCCAACGCTTCCTGAGACGAAGAACTGCGTTAAGTATGGGAAGGAACAGAACTATTTGTATTGGAGATGGCAGCCAGATGGGTGTGACCTGCCGAGATTTGAGCCCATGATGTTCCTGAATATTGTTCAAGGAAGAAGCTGGCTTTTATTGGGACTCACTAGCCAGGAACCAGATGGAATCGCTTCTGTGTCTCCTATCTCAGGTGATTCTCCAATTCAGTTGTTTCCTTCTTTCTAGTAGTTTCTGATTACTTCTTTTTTTCAATTTATTTGTTTTTATATAACCTAATCTGACATCCATGCAACCTAGATTAATCTTATCATGGTAATGATATATAGAACATTTCATCTCAACAAAGAACAGCCAAAATAGCAGGTATTATGTATACAATATTCTTTTTGGAATGTAACTTAAGGCCAGGCATGCCTTCCACCGGTCAATTGCCATTGGTTGATACAGTAAGGTGCAATGACTTCAAGACCCCTACTAGGGGTGGAAATAGGTCAGATCGGATCAAATCATGAGTAATTCCGATCCGATCCAGTTCTTTGATTGGTTAACAAAGATCCGATCCAGTTCTTGAATCCAAACCCAGCCCAATAAAAGATTGGGTCGGATCGAATTGGATCCGTATATAACTCAACCACAATTCATGAAATACGAATTCCCTTTGGATCCAAGTTTGGATCTGTTCTGGTCTGGATTATAAGAAAGAATAATAAAAAAATTATGTAAATAATTGTATGGGATTCACTAATCCATCCAAATTCTTTTCAAGAGTCTATATGTATTATAACTCATCTTCGATCCAATTAAATTGACTCACCCTAAAGCAATATGAGTTTCATCTCATAGCGTTGGTTAACAACTTGAGAGTTGCCTTCCTAGCTTCTGGAAGGCATTGGACCTATAAACTTTATTAGTTTGAGCTTTTGTCAGGTCCGTTTGTAGGATAGAGCTCAAATTCTTGGTATACCTATAACAAAATAGTACTTATGGCTCATATTATTACTATTATTATTGTTATCTATGTATTTGTCAAATCTCACTATATAATGCAAACTTTTATGAATTTTAACTAATCTAGATGTTGTACTTCAACTATGTTCAAATGTACCAAACACTTTTTAGCGATAGTGATCGGAGCTTCCATCTCCCCTTATATCACACACTCTTTTAAATACTAAAATAAATTACAAAAATAGTTATCAAGTTTAGTATAAATAAATTGATTCTTTGTACCATAATCATCGTCAAACACTCCTTGTCTTAGTTAAAATATGTTTACTGGAACTTGCCAAATACTACTTGATCAACTAATTCAAATTATAGCTGACATTAATGTAAATATATTTCATACTTTTGAGTGTTCAAGTTTAGTATTGAGATCAGATTGGATCGAGTCGAGTCGGATCGAATCATTTATCTCCAGATTCAAATCAATCAAAAGTCTCAAAAGATCGGATCGGATCAAAATTCAATAAATCCAGACCCAATCCGAAAATAAACGGATTCAATTTTAAAATCCAACTTGGTCCACGGATCATTTAAAATGGTTTGGATTGGATCTACGCGGATCGGATCGGATCATGAATCAATCGGATCCATTTGCAGCCTTAGCCTCTACGTATAACAGAGTAAGATCCCAAGGACTTCGTTTTTCTTTCAACAGAGAAATAAAACAAACCAATATCATTCCCATTGAATTAAAATTTCTCACACATTCTGCCAAACCTATCTCTCTTCTGATCTTATAACATGCAAGATCCTTGCACAAACTGAAAAGTTATAAAACTATCGTAATTTGATTTTGTGCTGGTCTCTCTCTATTTATTCATATGCATGCTGATGACAACCTAACTGGTATTGCGTTTTAGTTGGTTTTGCTTCCCTAAACAAACATAAAGTTCCAAGTGCTAACATCGTCTCAGAAAAAATAAAAAAAATAAAATAGTTCACTGAAATTGGGTGCAGGCAGAGACTCCTACAGAAATTTACAAGGATTCCGAGGATAAATATCGAACATGGTACTTTCCATCCCACAATTTCACCCTCTTGGTCATGTGGACCGAATTTTTGCACTAGGAATACCGAGAATTGTGAATGGAACGGCTACAAGCTCATTTGACGTACACCTTGATCAGATTAACAGAAACTGGGCAGACAAACTTCCTGGTGTAGACTATGCTGTCATTTCCGGTGGTAACTGGTTTTCAGAAAAATTACGTGCACAAAGGTGGCAAAATTATAGGTTGTGTCAATTGTCAAGAAGGCAACTTGACAAACCATGGTGTCCACTTCGCTATCAGAATGACCCTCAGAGCAGCTCTTGAGTTCATAAGTACATGCAAGGAGTGCCAAGGGCTGGTAACCTTCGTAAGGACCTACACACCAGCACATTTGAGGTGGTTCATGGTTCACTGGGGACACTGCAATCGAACTCGACCCTTAAATGACAGTGAGGTAAGTTTAGATATGATCCCCTGGGAGCTGAGGAACATCCAATTGGAAGAGTTGGAGAGGATAAAGCAAAGAGAGATGGTAGGGAAAAGAAAGTTCGGCCTATTGGACGTCACCAAGGCTATGATGTTTCGGGCTGATGGGCATCCTGGATCAAACTGGGACAAGAGATGGACTACTGCTAATGACTGCCTGCACTGGTGCCTGCCTGGGCCAGTTGACATGTTGAATGATCTATTGCTACAAATTCTGAAGAAAGAATTAGTTGCTTTATAGATAAATCTCAAGAAGATAGAGGATGTTTAAATGTATCGATTTTTTATTATTTAACATTCAAACAAATCCAGATAAATTTCTGGGAAATTGGTAGGAAATTTGTTGGAATTTTAAACTCCGCATGCAATGTTATGCATACTAGCATCACCAATTGCATGAATAATGGAAAAATAAATGCTCAAACCGTCCATGCGGTGGAAGAATAGGACACTTCCAATGACCACCCAAACTCCTTTCGTTTATACATATCTTGTTGTCATGGGTGTCAGCCACACATTATTAGAGCTTAAAGCAACTATCATTCTCCATGTTTCAGAGCTTGAATAAAAGATGCGGACCTAAAATGGTTGACCGTGGAATCAGTATCTGGCAACAGAACCTTCCATGTAATTTGGCACCATCCAATTATTTACCTGAAGCAAGATTTGCCATGATCAAGAATTCCTCATTGAAATAAAAGGGCTTTGTTATGGTCAAGGAGCACTTGCTTGGCCTTAGATAACCATGATGCCTTTTTTAAAAAAAATTATTTCCCTTCATGTTTTTTCTGTTCAGCAAACTAGTAGGCGGGTCCATCCTCCCACTTTCCCTTAGGAAAAAAGAACTATCTGCTAGCTAGCCTAATGACAACGTCTCTTTATTCAATAGAGATGTCTGTTCCTACTCAACCTATTTAATCCATACTGATATTCCTATGTAGACGCTTAGATCTTGGCATCCCTTTGGATAAGTAGGAAATGGATGACGTATTTACAGTTCCTAGCTTCACACCTGCAGTAAGTGTTACAGTCCATGCACAGAGAGGACACTGGCTGTGGAGGTGCAGGGTTTCAGATCCAATGCCCCTGCGGATTGTGCCATAAGTTAGCCAAGGTGGACTCGCGTCCCGGCCATTGGATGCATGGTTCCCTCGGCCTGCATATGGAACAGTCACAGTACTCGCAAATTATTAATTTACTCCCAAAGAGTATCTCGTACAAGATCCTCGATTTTTTTTTTTGTCTCAAGGATTGGATTTGATATTTTCTCAGAGGATGCGTTCGTCCTATTTGCAATCTCGTCAAATGGAAAATGAATGTGGATGTATCAAAGAACAGGCTGTGAACAGAACACACCATAAAAACACATATAACAATACATCCATTAAGTTCTCTCAAAAGATCAGTTTCCGCTTACCAAAAAAGAATCCACATGCCCGGGTCACGTACCTCATCACGTCCTCGTGGACAGTATGATTAGATAAACTTCCTAATTTCCTATGTTTTCTCTTGCTGAGAACCTTATAAGCATGACATGTACTTACCTAGTCTCTGGTCTCCATCTCTTCGATATAGTGAATGGAACAACCACAGCCCTTTCTTAAACATCTCCAACCCACACCCACCCCCCAACCCAACACAACTCTCTCTGAGAGAAATAACATAGTAAATGTTTATATCACCATCATTTTATGGAAAACTGGCTAAATACATGGGGAAGCTTTCAAATTTTCTAGAATGTTTAGAAAGCTAAATTATATGATTTGTAGTGGATGATGAAGCATATGATAAAAGAATTAAACAAGAATAATTCAACTAAAATTTAAGAGGCTTCGGCAGTTACTCCACATGAGTCCTGAGGACGAAGATCCAGAAGAGGAATGAATTTCCCTATTCTAGACATAACAATCATGTCCTCCCCATTACTGCAGGATAAACCCAATCTCTGTTCAATGTCCTGCAACCTACTCTAGCCATAAATTAAGCAAGTTGCGGAAAATGAAATATTAAAGAACAAGAAATATGATCAAGGAAATGACAAAAGAACATGAAATGAAAATCCCAACAAACTTTGAAAGAAATTCAAGCATTTTTTGGGAGTTTCCAAGAAATTGTAGAAGCTTGTGATGACCATCACTAAGACCAATTAAGCTTCAATATTTAGTGACAGTTACTGAAAATATAGAGCTTTTTAACACATCAGCAGACTAACTGCCCAGTTATGCTATCATTTGGTGAGCGAGCTGGACAGTTTCTGCAACCAATTATGTTTATGACTTCCATAACTTAATAGAAATCATACCTCTTTAGAAATAAATTGGGTATCTCAATAATCTTGCTTCTCACCCTTCGTCCCCTTATTGGACTAATATTACCTTCCCAATCTAGTAAATACACTCTTAATTTTCCGGCAAGCTTAGAAGCTAATGTAAATTATAAACGTAAAAGCCTTACATTGTGGCCAGTGATGTAATTCTTTCCCTGCTCTCACTTCTACAGACCAAATGCTAGCACTTGCTTCTTCAACAATTTCAAATTTACTTCTTTGAATCATTTAAATATATCAAGATGAGAATGCAAATGAAAATCTTAATATCCTACAGACGAGTGTTAATATTCCAAGACAAATTCTGGTTTGAATTTTGAATCTGATATGCAATACTTGCATCCCCTTAGGCAAAACAGAAATGAATCGTCATGTGAAATATAGTTTGTGAACCTTCTTTCCTTCAATTATTATTGTTCAAATAGATCATGAACAAAGTCCAATAATTCAATGACCAAGAATAGCAACAAAATGCATGTCGAATAGGATTAACAACTGAATGGATCAGCTCAGGTGGAAAGTCCTTTGATTCTGCTAATAAGAAACTAGATCAAATGCACTATATCCAATCACAAACTGGCTAATACATATCCAACAATAATTCCTCCACTAATTTTGCAGATTGAGACTCCACAAAAAGTGCATAAGGATGCTGAAGACAAATTTTGGACTTGGTACTTCAAATCTTTTGACTTCACCTCAAGACTCTGGACCAGATTTTTAGTGGAAGGAACAGAAAGAAGGATCAATGGATCAGCCTCTTGGGTGTTTGACTTGTACATACGATCTAGACCAAATGGACTGAGAAACTTCCTTTGATCAACTATCTTGTCATCTGTGATGATCATTGGTTCTTCAGGAAAAACTCTGCACGAGGGAGGCAAGCTTATTGGGTGTATGTCTACTCGGAGGCAGATCTTACAGACCTAGGAATCAACCATGCTGTCTGGAGGGTCTTCAGAACAGAACGCAAATATCTAAATAAATGTGAAAATGTGAGGGCTACTTGCTACAGACATTCTCACCAGCACATTTCGAGAATGGGGGCTTGGAATGGTGAAGGGTATTGCCACAGGACCAGACCATTGAATGAAGGAGATATGAGCTTCAATGGGACCAAATGGGAACCTGGTAATGCTCGAGGGGAGGAGGTGGAGAGATTGCAAGTGGAAGAGCAAAGAGGAACAAAAAGGTTCATGCTTTTGGGTGTGACTAAATCTGGTCATAATGGAACAATCAATGGATGAAAGGCTATAATGATTGTGCATTGATGCCTGCCAGGGTCAATGATATTTGGAATGATCTGTTGTTTGCATAGTTGAAGGATGATAAACTGCGGTGCTCATCAATTGGCTGAACTTAGATAATAATAATGATACTCATCCTTTTAGTGTTCTGAAATTTAGCCCAAATTTGAAACTAAATTAATTGAATCTTGTTAAGTGTGCACCGGTCCACCTGGTCTAAAATAGCTTTTAACAAAAACTATTGCATGATAGGTGCTACATAATCAGCAATGGGCAACAAAGGTAATGAAGAGTTCCAATTAAAAAGAAATTAACAGGACAGAGATGTGATTGTCAGAATAGTATTATTAGTTTCATATGCATTTCAGCAACCAATAAACGCCATTAGTCAGTATCGCTTACAAATGAGGAATTTTGCCCAACACTAACTGAAGCCTCCATAATTTAGAGAAAGCACTTTATCCAACCAGGGGGGTAATACATGCTTGCTATTACTTGTGATACCTTGTTTTATTCTTCATAAACGTTAAGACTGCAGACCTCCTTTCTTGTCATTAGTTTGAGGTAGAAGGAATTTGATTAGCAGAAGTAACAAGCCTGCTTCCATTCAAAACACCTACATAGTTTTGTGCTTCCTCTTGAAAGTTTGATGGAATAGCGAAAAATAACTTGCCACTTATGATTTATAACGCAATATGGCTATCTCAGTTATCAATGCGAAACAGAAACAAAATCACAAGCAAAATGTTGCCTTAAATTAGTAAAATAGCTAACTAGATAAACAATCCAACTTTTCGATTTACTTGTTAACTCAGAATTGCAGCTAGAAATAAGTCACAAACCAGATTCATATGTTCATAATCAAACAAATTAACTACAATCAGATCAATCAGAAATGTTAAAAGCATATCTAACTGTTTATTTAAAAGTATTTGATGTTTCTCAACTATGTGCTGAGGTCTGAGGTTTGAGTATATAGAAGTCGAGGCATACTTTCCAAATTAGTTTCCATAAGTTTATCTGTATCTGATCATTCTGGTAAATATTCACAAGTTTAAGGAATATTAGAAAGGAAAACCTTGCTCCGAATACCCACATATCTTGGCAACAGGTATTTATTAACTTCATGCAGGTCCAAGACTGATGATCTATTCAAATTGGGATCCATCAAAATATTGCACCCCGCACAAATTTTCAGATGGCAATCCCATTCTTTGTGAAGATATCAATTCTTAAGGGATGTTGGCTAGTAATCCATGCTTTAGGCAGCATTGATTCTTAACACAAATAGAGGAAAAATCCTTTAAGGACAGAATGAAGATGGGACGGATGGAGGACTATGCCAAAGTTCTGACTACATACATGGCTGTCTTTATAACAAAGACATCAATTTTGGTGAATTTTCCACATGATACTGCTAACTTTCTCAAGCCAACTAAGTATTTCCAGCATAAAGGAATTTGTCAATGATTCGAATTCTCTTTCTTGACCTTCCTGATTTTTCATTCTTCTTTTTTTAAACCATATGGGATATTATTGGTTCCATCTGAAAGCATACCTTTTAGAAAAAGAAAAAAAAGGGAAGAAAAAAACTTAACATATCCAATTCCTACAAAAGTTGAACGTTAATTGAAAACCTTTCCACTATATCCAAACAGATATTTTGTCTACATGTTCTTCTTTATGTTATTCTGAAGGTATCTGTGATCAACTTGCTAGAAATTCAGAGCCTGCCTCTGAAAATGTTGTGCTTTCAACAACTAATAATCGTTGGGACCTGTCTATGACTTCATCACAGTATACTTCCTCTTGTTGAGCCTACCATATATCTTCATTCACTCTTGAACTGAAAAAAAGGATCATTTGTATCTTGAGTCACCGTTTGGATTACAGAAGCTGCTGTCCTGAAATAACATCTGACTGCTTGCAGATTCTACCTAACGGCAAAAAAAGGGAGGAAATCCGGGCAATCATCGATTTCCAATATTGATTTTTTTTTTCCCAGGATACTGAAAACACCTTAGAACTAGATATTGTTGTCCCAGAAATTGAGGTAATTCACATGAGCTGGTGAAATCATCCAAACGAGCCAAAAATCAAAAAAGTATCTGTCTGGTGCATGCCTTCACAAACCAAAAAGGTCATGCACCCACTTTGGCAGCTTAAATGTGAGAAGTCTTCTTAACCTCCCCAACTTCATAGTTATTTCGCTTCCATCAAATCATGTTTCCAGGAGAACATCGGAATGTTCCAATTATATACTCCAATTTAAGAACTTATTTTCTTATAAAAGGCTAATAAAAATATAGATTCTTCAACAGTATACAAAGAGAAGAGATAGAGTACAGGCACCCACATAGATTAGCTATTAAGGAGAAAGAGGAGAAAAGATCAAAGAAAATCTCTTCTCCTGCATTGAATAAAGATGCACTACTTTCATTTGTTTCCAACATCACTGTGGAACCCAACCAATAAGGGAAAAATGGAGAGACATAAATATGAAATTTAAGGGCTTTTTTTTGCATTCTTGAATCTGAAACATCAAATAGTTGAAGTGACACAATAAACAGAAAAGCTTTATACAAAGTCTTAATCCTTAACTTTGGAACTGAAACACGTTTAGTGGCTTGTTTTAATGTTATGTATCATAAAAAGTGGTCATGCAAGAGTCTTCATCCACAACAGGTAAAGAAGGTAGTCGTTTTTCAAGTATCTCTTTTTATGTTGTAACCAAGGTTCAGAAAATCAAACCTGGTTTTGATTTTGATCAAGCTTAAAATTTCAGTTTTGGAGGTTACAGCTATTTCAGCAATTTTGCTCAAGACAATTAGAATTTTTTTTTTAAAAAAAAAAGAAGCCAAAAAATGTTCTTACGCAGCATTTTAAAGCATTTTGTGTTATATAAGATCTTTATTAATACAATTTTAATAGTTCTAAGCATATCATTGTATTCTAAGCATTATATGAATATTTAATTATATTTATAGGACGTTGCCCAATTATATAAAACCAACATGTTATCTTGTACTCAATGGTGGATTGTATTCAATGTTCATGGTGGTCTCTTTAAGGACTGTAACGGGGCCCTTTACATAGGTTGGGGCCCACCCCACAAACTAACCCAAAAGCTCATTTGTGTGTTTGGGGCAGAAACCCTGGCCCGAATTTAGAATTACATCTTTTCTTTTTGGTTTGGTGGGGTGGGTGGGTGGGGGTGGGGACTGTCAAGATTGATCAAAACTGCTTGAAACCAGAAATCTAAATTGGTTGAAGCTCAATAGAACAGGCCTTTCCCAGTTCAAAATAAGCTGAAACCAGTGCATTTCGGCCAAAGCTTTTAACCTTGGTGGCACCCATGGTTATCATACATTCTGAAGCTGATTAAAATTGTGAGAGTGACCTCTGTCAACATTTCTTGGTTTCTAAAGTCATCCTTCCATTCTACAAAATGCATATTCCTATCGTAAGCAATAGCTACAAATGTCATGATCATATCTCAACCTAGCATATATTTGTTCTGATCCTTTTGTTGGCAAGCAGTCACATCTTAAGTGACATCCTGATACAAGCAATGCATGACACACACCAAAAACTCCAGCATCTCAAGTGAAACTCAACAAATCAACATATGCTCGACCCAACAAATCAACATATGCTCGACCAATTGCCCTTTTCGAGTCATGAAACTAAAGCCTACCGCCTATCCTATTCCTACACACACACACACACACACACAACAAAAACGAAAAAAAAAACGGAAACCAAA
>KE505066.1:486954-511213 GCA_000441515.1 Elaeis oleifera | reverse complement strand
ACCCCTCACCAAGTAGAGGTTTTTGTTATTAATGGGTCGGATAATACTATTTTATAGATGGTACTTTATAGGTGGATGCATGTGAGTAATTGTCGGATCAATTGGCTCCATAAAAAATTAAATAAGATATATATATATATACACACACATATAAGTAGAAAAATCAAATTAATCCCACTAATTTTATAAATTACTCACATATCTTATATAAATTTAAAAAATAAAAATAAAAAAGATACTATTAAAAAATTAATTATGATCTATATTCTTTCTGTTTAATAACTCACATATCCTACCACTCTTTCCTCTTCTCTCTCACACTACTTTGATATCTTTCTCTCTTTTCTTCCTTTCTTTATTAATTATTTTTTATTATCTTTAATACTCTACCTTAACCTCATCCATCTACTTCTTATATTTAAATCCGCATCAATTATTTTTATATCCTAGATGGACTACATCAAAGATAAAAAAATAATTATTATTTATATATTTTTTTAATGATTCATATATCCCATCTCTCTCTTCCTCACTCACGCCACTTCGACCTCTCTTTCTCTCTCTCTCATTTTTCTCTTTCTTTATTCATTACTTCTCAATTTATATTTTAATACCTATCCTAACCCCATGGTCTCTAGTTATTTATTCCTTATATTTAAACACCATATTAATTTATTTACATCAATTTATTTTTATACTATAATCAATTCAAATGTAATAAAAATCGTATGTTCTTATTTCCCTTTTCAACTTGAATTAAGTATATCTCTTTTAGCTTCTTCTTTTTGTAACAATCTTTAGTTTTACTTTATCTTGTCCACATTTTCACTCATATCAAATATATATGATTAAAATAATTTTTTGTTAGCCATTATAATTTTAACAGTTTATAATATCTAAAATTTACTATGGTACTTTTTATAATATTTGATCATAAATGATATTTAAGATATTACATATTATCATTTTATAATTTTTATTTACTAAAATAATATTTATTTTTTCGATTATTTATTTTTTTATCATATTGATCCCATAAAGCAAAATTTTTAGATCCATCGGAGCATACATGGTGCATAATTTGTGCTGCCTCAAAACATATTGAGTCATCCACATATGAATGGTCATGAATGGTATCCCATCTGCAAAATAGAATCTTTTAATGAATGAGATCACATTTCTATTATAAATTTAACCTTAATCAAACATTTCTGTTATTTGAAGCTAAACACATAGAAGACAACTGCCTTCTCTATGTGTTCAGCTTCAGGTTTGGAAAATACCGATTTGATCATGTCCTAATTGTGAGGTATCTTTGACGAAGATCAACTACTTTAATTAAAGTAGACTAGGATCCTGTTTGGCTAAGTTTTTAAAGTGTCAGAAAGTACTTTCTGCCTCTCAGAAAGTATTTTAGAGTGATACAGTGATGCTTGATAAAATATCGGGAAGTTGTTTTGGCTTTGTAAAAAAGCTGAAAATGTCTATTTGAGAAAAGCTGTATTTTGAAGTTTTCTCCAAAAATATTTTCTACTGGGAAGCTGTTTTGCTTTTTTTCAAAGCATTTTATCAATATCGTTATTGAACAGCAAATAATTTTTTATAAAAATTTACTTTCAAAAATTTTATTTCACAAAAGCTCTATTTTCAAAAGCTTCAAAAGTTCTACTACCAACAACAGCAATCTCAAACATGATCTAAATAATTGATAATAAGAACCAACAAAACATAAAATTGCATGCAGTCAAGGTTGGTCGGATTTCACCTTCATTTTTTGCCGGTTTTGATTTTTTTTTACTACAAGGCATCCGGTCTGCATTTGTAACAAAATCTCCAACTTTTCTCAAGTCCCAAGATATGTGTAGCCACGGTCTGAATCTACTAATTTGAGTATTCTGCATCGTGTGACAGCTCATGATCATGCGGCCCATGTCGTGTTGAGAAATAATAATCCTACATCGGATAGACTACGAAATCCATGTGGTGCTTATATTTCTTTGAGCCAGCCATTGAATGCCCGAGTCTATTTTGCACACTCCCAACTTAAATGAATGTTTGGATATAGGAATACACCTCGCCTCGATTGTATGTCTGTACGTGAACTGCGCCAAGAAAAGACTTAACTAGGTCATGAGATTGTTAGATAAAATCAATTTTTAAACACCGGCGATTGTTGATAGAGATTTAAGATTTTTTTTGTTTTCAGCTAGTTTATTGTTGTTGTAACTACGGTGCCAAGTGAGATAGTGTCCAATTTAGAAATTGGCCTTCTAGTTGCTTGTTTAGCGGACGAGTTTCACAAGAATGAGAACAAAATGGTTGGGATTAATGGTTGCCTTTGTCATTTGTTTCTTTTGGGGTAGAAACCTTTGACAGTTGTTGATGCGTCAAGTTTGAAACTAGCTCTAGACCAGTTTTAATTCAAGGCACGAATGGATCTGAAAGTTGAGTGGCAGTCCCTGAAGTATATCCAACCTGACCATAGACCCGACCAACCTTGTTCCCTGTTGGATTTGAATGTATCGAGTGTGTCTTTCTTGAACCGAAGCAATCATGGCAATTGAATTTCTTAATTAGGTATATGTCCCGACTGATTCTTGGAAGACGTCTCTTGAGCCAACGGCTACTTGCTTTAGACCCACGTAACGGCTTCATTAAGCTGGCTGGATTTAGATCTCCTCTGTAATTTCTTCTCGCCACCCATCTACCGGGTCCTCCGGCGTGGCCGCGCGGATGGTATTGGGCATCCGTGGCGTATGCGCGGGAATCTTTGTTCTTGCCTTCAACGGCGTGTACGGGTGTGTGCCAATGTACCCGTTTGTGGGAGGGAGACGCATCTATACGTTTCGAGAGAGGGAAAGGCATGCATGCAGCCACCTGGCCATGCAAATGGCCGTCTTTGGGTCCTTTGTGGCTACCACTCGGGCCCCGTCCTCGATGCTTTGTAAATCAGTAAGCGACCTCATTCAAAGGTCCAGGCGCCCAACGTATATTATATATGATCCGTCTAGATGAGTCCGTTACTGATTACTCTCTCTGTCTTATAAGATGGATTTCTGAAGGATTTAATTTGAATGGTGAGTCACCATCCGAGCAAGAATAAATTGGAGATAAGAAATCGTGCCTTAAATTGCTGCTTTAATTTGCCCAGGACATACAATAAGAGGGGATTATTACAAAAGGAAAGTGCAGATCTATTATCGTCACTTCATTACAACGGGATTCCGATTGACTTAACGGGCCCTAAAAACATGGAGCAACTATCGCATGGTAGGGTCTCATGCCCTGTTGCCGTCAGACTTTACGGTGACCCTTTGCGACAACATGCAATGACTAGAAGAAGAAAACAACAAGAGAGAGATCTGGAAATCAACGGTGGGCTACGCTTAGCTAGGGAAAGTTCTTCTTGACATGCACTCATAGAAGCAAGAATCCAAGAACAAGAAGGCACTTCCCAACTTCGATTAACAGAGCAAAGAGCATGAAAGAAAGATCAGGATATAACGCCGGCAATGAAAATCCTTCTTGAGAGACGCTCAAGAACCCAAGAAGAAGAAGGAGCTTCCCAACCTCAACTAGTTGAGCAAAGGAGTATTCAAGCAACGCATAAGCAACAAAGCAAACACAGAATTGTACATTGACCAGGGATCTTCTTCTGGCCTCCTCTCTTCTTGTTGAAGCATGCCAACATGACCTCAAGCATTACTACCACTACCAGCACCACTTGAAAGATGCTTCATGATGACAATCTCCAATTTCTCAGCCTTCAGCACCTTAGGCTTCTTCGGTGGATGGGTGCGAACAGCTAGACTATGAAGCGATGATCTCAAACTTATCCATAAATCAACTCCACACGCTAACTCGAAAACTAGCAGGAAATACACTATATCTTGAGAACCAGGGTTGGAAGACAATACGTATAAAATGAGTACAATGACTGGTTGAATTAGAATAAGGTTGTAAATATATAATAGGAATTGCGTATCATATTCCCTGTCACCGTAAGGCTCCGGAGAAAAAAAGGATGAGATCGATGCTGAACCGAGTTGGAGAGCTCTTATGAACCAAATCAATATGTAAATCATGAATGAACCTGTAAAAGAAATCCTAAGATTGATGGGGTACCTCCGGTTTAGATCCTCCAATACTTAAGTCAACCAAGACTTTGAGAATAGATAGTGAAAATAGAAAAATGCAAGGTGAGGAGAGAAGTTTTGAGTAGAAAGAGAGAGATTTTGGTTCTTTCAGTAAAGGAAAAGTTCAGCAAAGTCCAAACTCTATTAGTTGAAAACTTATCTTTCGGAGAGTATCTTATCCCTCTAAATAGAGAGGATTTGCTTAGGCCATTTCGAGAGTTTGTTAGATTGTTAGGAATTTATTAGACTGTTAGTTTGTTATAATAGAATAGCCAGCTGTATAAAGATCGTGGATTATTTATCCATGTGATAAATTAACTGTAGTATAGCTGGAAGACAGTTGTTGTAGGACTGGACGACAACTGTATAGGAGTTATAGAGTTAACTATCATTCTCCTAGATTACATCAGTTATGGACAGATGTACCTGACAGCAGATTGGATAAAAACTGAGCTAATCACAATATTCTGCTGGATCACTTCAGATCAGCACAAAATGGGACTGAGAGTTAAACTAAGTTGACCAATAACTGACCTGATCCGAAATAGATGATTTTGTCATGTGGCCAGAGGTTGATGGACTGTACCAACATATGTCTCCCACTTTTCAGATCCAAAATGCAATCTTTCACATCGAATGTGGAAAGTAAGTCAAAATATCTCATCTGATCTCTACCATTAGCAATAAATATGCCACACGATGGTTGACAGTATTAATTTTTAATCATTTGAGGTGGCATGTCACTTTTTAGAAGCATCTCATCGGATCTTCCAGCAATTATGAGAGTTTGAAAAACTGAAAACTCATTATTACTTAGAAGGTCACGCCGATACGAGTTGATTCTCTGCTTGTTATATGTCATCCTATTGTTGGCTATTTTAACTGTCACACGGATTAAGCCTACATGTCTTAGTTAAAAAAGGTGCGTCAAAAGGTCTTTTATCACAGTCATTGGATTGCGGCCAAGTGGCATCCATCCGATGGTAAATTTGGTTGATCTGGACTGCTGACGTGTTCTATAAATAGATCTGTATTCTGTTGAAAATCACTTTACTATTTTCTCTACACGGAAGCCCCGTCGAGATATTCCTAGAGCTTTTCCAACATCATAGGAGCTGGAGAAGGGTTCTTTGCCATTGTCGGAGTCAGGGAAGAGATCATCGAAGCCAAAAAAGAGCTCCTAGAAGCTTTCTCGGAGTCTCTTTTCCATCCACTAGGTAGATTTCTTTGTCCTTGGTCTCTTTCTCATGTGGTTTTAAGACTTTAGCTTTCATTTATCTTCCGCTTTCCCTCCTTGGATAGTTTTCTCTTTCTCTCCTTTTGTTTACTTTACCCTTTCTATTTTGCCCCCATTTTTCTTTCTTTTTTTCAAAAGATGTCTTCCGACAGTAGTGAAATAAATTGGGATGATCGTGTCCCCAAATCAACCCAACCTTAGCTTGAGTTCGAAATGAAAACCCCACCTCGAATAATAGCCAAGGTTAGTACTTCAGGTCAGGAGGAACAATCCATCCTGACCGATCTTGATCTTCAAAAACTTAGGGATAAGTATTTAATCTCTGAAGAATTTCAATGAATAGCTCCAGGTCAGGGTGATAGGATCATGAATCTCTAGAAAACTGTGTTGCATTTTATGATAAAGTACTTCGGTCTGGACTTCAATTTTTTTACATCCTTTCATTAGCAATGTATTAGATTTCTATAGATTTCATTCGGCCCAAGTAACTCCCAATGCTGTTAGGATGATTATCATTTTCATCATCTATTGTCGGTTTGCTACCATAGAACTTAAGATTTATTTTTTTGAGCATTGTTCATCCTGAAAAACATCCTTATGAGAAAGGCGAGTGGTAATTTTCATCTTGACCTAAGTATGAGTTCGGTCTTGCTCTTTCTTCTTCCATTCATAATTAGAAAATAGTTTCTTTTTATTTCTTCGAGTATCCCATGGGGTTTCAGTTGTAACTGGCATAAGCCTGAGACCAAATAAAACTCCAACAATGAAGTGTTGCCTAAGGATGAGAAGGTTTTTGCAGAGCTACTGGGTATGAAGGTACCCAAACTAAGCCAGTTGGTGAATAATCAATCCCTTTTTAATGCTGGCATCAGCCAAATCTCTCTCCAGAATGAGTCCGATATCGATTTATGTTCTTCATTCTTTCTTTCTATTCCTCGTTTCTTCTCTCTTTTTTTATCATTTTTTATTACAGCAATCATGAAGTTTGATCCCAAGAGATTGGCAGACGCGAAAAGAAAAATAAGATCCTACTGCCCAAGCTACCGCCAAAGGAGCAAGGTGACTACTACTAGCTCTAGATTAGTAGATTCCAAGGTGACTACTACTAGCTCTAGATTCGTAGATTCTAGATTGGCAGATTTTTGATCTTCACCTGCTCCAGCTTCATCTCCAATAATCAATTCTCCTCTAGTCTCTGTAGTACCGCCACAGCCAACGTCAAAGACTCAGCATTGGTAGAGTACCGAGATGACCCATCCACCTAATAAGGACGTGACCACACGCTAAAGATTGAACTCTTACCTAGCACTATCTCCGACATCGACAAGATCAACTTAGATAATAGGGCAACAAAACAGCCCATATGGTCGTTCATTTCTTCCTCCTCAGCCAAGAAAATTGATCTTTCTCAGGTATCTTTGATGGAAACACCGAGACGTGGTCGAGATATACTCAAAGCAATCCTGCCTCAAAGAGAGCTCGATGCATGAAGACGGGACTATTCAATAGAAAATGTAGCGAACCATAGTTATAGTGGCCTGCTAAATGTAAGTTTCTTGAATTTGAACTTCTTTTTCCATGCTTTTCACATCAATCTCTTGCTGATCTTATCTTCGTTTCGTAGGTGGTGCTAGATCTCAAACTAATGCACAAGAATCTGATCTGGTTGTACGAGAATAAAAAGCCTTTGGAGGAGGGATTTAAGGCCGAACAGAAGGTCAAGAAAGTAGTTGAGAAGGCCAAGAAGATGGCCGATGAGAAGGCTACGAAGGAGGCTAAGACCATGGAGGGTTGAAGAAGCAACTTTAAGAAAGATGAAATTCAATAAAGGAGAAAAATCAACAGCTCCTAGACAACCAGTGCAAAATAAATGAGCAAGAAGACAAGCTGTAGAAGGAGGCAGAGAAGATCTCCAGACTTGAGGCCAAGTTGAAGGAGACTAACTAAATAGTTGGAAAATGTGATTTGGCTCTCCTCTCATATCAACGACAACTTGAGAGAGAGAAGAAGCAAACTTCAAGGGTTATTGAAGACTTCAAGGCTGCAGATGCTTTTCAAGATGAAGTCATAGAAGCTTTTGAGTAGGCCTTCGACTTTGGATTTATGAGCTCCAGAAATTTGATCATGAAGCTTTTTCCTGATCTAGATCTAAGCAAAGTTACCACTGAAGTGGCCATCACAGCAGCAACCAAGGTCACCTCTAGGGAGGCGAGCAAGGTCGTCCGCCAGCTGACGTCGGATGTCACTTTGGCTATAATGAGGTGTCCCAATCAGTTGCGGAAGTGACTCCTAAATCTTACACTAAAGTCCTTCCTGTCGAGATCCCAGCTCCTTCCATAGAGATTATGTCGACTCCTGTGGAGGTCTCAACCATTGAAGTTATCCCGATGGAATCTTCGACGGCTGACAAGGGGTCAGCTTCAGCTTCTGCTCCCAAGTCTAGTGGTCCTCAGGCTAAAGCTTGACACTGTCTTTGTAATTTTCTTTCTTTTTTGATTTCTTATACCATCCCAATGTGGGCTTTTGTAAATATTTTACATTAATAAAAAATCTCTTCTTTAATGTGTGTACTTTTCTTTTTTATATCGGATGTTTTCGATTCCATTTAACCCGATCTGGGTATTGATGACTTAGAATCTCAAGAAATCTCTAAGTATTTATGATAGGTAATCACTCGACTACAGTGAGATGAACCATAAAGGAATATTATCCGACATCGGTTAAGTCAATAATAAAACTGATATGCCATAACTTAATAAACTTAAGTTATTGATATAACCCAATCTTCAATAATCAAATCGGTTAATTAGAAGAAATCCAATTCTAATAATTGAAACATCCATAATAGAGGTTTAAGAATTATTTCTTGAATTTGGAATGGCAGGTCGTGTTTCTTGTGCAAAATTTTCACCCATGATACGTTTCCTTTCAAGGGCATGTGATTGTAGGATACGACCTCGAACATACGTTCCTTCAGTTCCTTCAGTTCGAAGTTCATTTCGTAGATTCAAATATTTTATGTCAGATCTTTGTAGAATCGAACCTGAAAAGTATTTTTCAATAAATATTCATGAAGTCTGATTTAGAAATTGGGTGTCTAATGTCAAATTATTTGAGGTCCAATCCAGAGATTGGGTGCCTCACTTAATCATTTGTAAGATCCAATCTAGAGATCGAATATCTCACTTAATCATTTGTGAGATTCAATCTGAAGATCGGATGTCTCATTTAAATCATCCTATTTTGACGGAAATTCTCATAGTCGGAGTTTGGCTTCTCCCGACTTCGTTTAGACAAACCAGAAACTTTTTTTGTCCTTATTTGGCTGTACTTCTTGACCTCTTTTGGATATATTTCATCCTCATTTTATCAAAAATCATAACCTCATTTGGATGAAATCTTTGATTCTATCCTCGTTTGATCAAACATCATGGCCTTGTTTGGATAGGTTGTGTTCATTTGATCAGCTTATTATCAATCTGGTTTGGACATAATTTTCATTCATTGACATCCTCATTTGATCGATTTATTACCAATTCAGTTTGGATGAGAAAATTCTTCATAATACTTAGAAAATCCATCTCCATTGGGATAAAATCAAGGATTTTATTGAAAGCTTCATTGATAATACATCATGAGATTTTTAATATTCCAAGTTCGTAGAATAATTGAGCCATCTAGATTTTCAATTTTGTATGCTCTTAGATGAATTACTTCGATAATTCGATAGGATCCTTCCCAATTAGGGGCGAACTTTCTTTGTTCTGATGGTTTTAAGATTTCAAATCGATGAAGAATAAGATCTTCTTTATAAAAAGTTTTAGCTTTATTTGAGCATTATAATATCTAGCCATTTTTGCTTATAAGTGGCCATACGAATTTGAGCTCTCTTTGGTTTCATCGAATGGATTCAGATCGATTTTCAACCGATCCAAGTTACTTTCTCATGAAAATTTCTATTCTAGTCGTTGGAAGATCGATCTTCACTGGTATTACTGCTTCTACCCTGAAAGTAAGTTTAAAAGATGTTTTTTGATTGGCCTCTAAGGTGTAGTTGGTAAGCCTAAAGAACACTATAAAGTTCATCTGCCTATAGTCTTTTGCTTCAGTGAGCCTTATTTTCAGATCTTAGAGAATAATCCGATTGATAACTTCAGTTTCTCCATTTGACTGTGGATATCCCATCGATATAAGGAATAATTCAATTGATAACTTCGGTTTCTCTATTTGACTGTGGATATCCCATCGATATAAGCTGATGGTCTATATGAAGCTTTGAACTTCGGTTTCTCTATTTGACTGTGGATATCCCATCGATATAAGCTGATGGTCTATATGAAGCTTTGAACCGAATTCTTTGAACTTTTGATTATCAAATAGTCACCCATTATCGATGATAATAATTTGAGATAAACCAAAACGATAAATAATTGACTTTCAGACAAAGTCTTACATCTTTTTCTCAATGATTTGTGCCAAAGGTTCGGCTTCCATCCATTTAGTAAAATAATCAATAGCCACAATCAAAAATTTCTTTATCTCATTGCTGTCGAAAAAGATCCAAAGATGTCCATCCCCCATACAGTAAAAGGCCAAGATGATGTAATGAAAATAAGTTCGACTGCGGACATATGTTGAATATTAGTGTATTTTTGACATCGATCACACCTATTGACAAGATTGATAGCATCCTTCTGAATAGTTGGCAAATAATAATCTTGATGAATAACCTTGTACGCCAATGATCTACCCCCTAGATGATTGCCACAGATTTCTTCATGGATTTCTTGTAGAGCATAATCAACCTCTGATGGTTGTAAGCATCGAAGTAATGAAAATGAATACGACCTCTTATATAATCGAACATTATGAATAATGTACCAAGGAGCTTGTCTTTTAATTTTTTGGCTTTAATAGGATCAATTGGTAAAATTCCTTCAGTAATATAATCTATCAGTGCATCAATCCAACTTGACTCATGATCAATCTGAGCAATCGGTAAGGCTTTTACACTAGGCCTTTCAAGGACATCAATAAGAACTTTTTGATTTAGTTTAGAAAATCCTGATGTGGCTAAATGTGATAGAACATCAGCTTGGGTATTTTCTGATCTTAAAATTTACATAACTTCCAAATCTTTAAAATTTTTAGATAATTCTTTCACATTCTGTAAGTATTGAGACATTATAAGATTTTTAGCTTCGAATTACTCCCGTACCTGTTCGACGACAAGTTTAAAATTAGTAAAGACTTTTAACCTTTTGACCCCAAGTTCTTTCACTAATTTGAGTCCAATAGTAAGTACTTCATATTCCGCCCTATTATTTGAGGTGTTGAAGTTGAATCTCAATGCATGCTTAGTGATAACACCTTCTGGATTGATGAAAATTAAACCAGCTCTACTTTCTTTCAAATTTGAAGCTCCATCAACATGCAATACCCTATTAGAATCTTTAACAATCTCTTTTGGACTTTTTGAGATCAACTTTTCATCAGAAATAGAACATTCCATAATTAAATCGACTAATACTTGAGCTTTCAATGAAAATCAAGGTTGATAATGAATATCAAATTCATTGAGCTCAATAGCCCATTTGGCTATCCGATCTAAGATATTAAGTCGTTGTAGGATTGATTTCAAAGATTGATCAGTCAAGACAATAATAGTATGAGCTTGAAAATAAGAGCAAAGTCGTCGAGCTGATGTGATAAGTGCATATATCATTTTCTCCATTGTGGTATATTGGGTTTTAACATCTCGTAACAATTTGTTAGTGTAATAAACTAACTTTTATGTTCTTGTATCATCTCGGACTAAAATCGAGCTAATAGCATTAGATGAGATAGATAAAATAACTCCTCATCTTCAATGGGTTTTCATAGTAATGGAGGTGATCCGAAGTACTTTTGAGATTGTCAAAGTAGCTCGACATTCATCTGACCAATTAAAGTCTTTTATTTGCCTTAGAATTTTTTTAAAAAATATTTCTTAGCTGATCTAGATATAAATTGGCTAAGTGATGCAACCTGTTCAGTAACTTGTTGTATCTCTTTTATTGTACTTGGATGCTTCATTTCAAGTAGTGCTCGAATTTTTTTGGAATTAGCTTCGATTCTTTTTTGAGTCACTAAAAATTTAAAATTTTCTGATGTAACTCCAAAGTATATTTGTTAAGATTGAGCTTCATTTGATATTTGCATAGTTTTCTGAAAGCTTCTTGCAGGTCAGTTATATGTTGATTTGCTTCGGTACTTTTTACTAGCATATCATCAATATAGACCTCAATATTGCAACTTATTTACTATTTGAAGACCTTATTCATCAGTTGTTGATATGTAGCATCTATATTTTTAGACCAAAAGCATCATTTATAATAATACAAACCTCTTTTAGTGACGAAGGCTATATTTCTTTATCTTCGAATGCCATTCTGATTTGATTGTAGCCAGAAAAAGTATGATAGTCCCACATCGGTTATGTAGGATTTAAGTAGAATATACAATAACTTACATGGGCTACTACCAACAATTGGGCCTAAACATTTTTGGGCCGCATGATTTAAGGTTCAAACAGGTTGTTGGATCAGTGGTCGGTGTGGGGTGTGACAATAATGATATCAGAACCACTCTTGAGGGTACTATCATGTGGGGTCACATTGGAACAGACTGTGCATCCCAGTGATGTACCCTCGATCCGGTAGGGAGAGGTTGCCCATCGAAGATGGTGACAGCAGCGTGGCAGGCTTGCCTTCGGAGTCTCACATGGATGTGTACTAGAAGGAGATACTGGGATCAAGTGGGCCCTGATGAGGACGTCAGAGATTTAAGTGGAGAAGATTGTGATAGTCCCACATCGATTGTGTAGGGATTTAAGTGAAGTATATAATAACTTACATGGGCTACTACCAACAACTGGATCTAGGTATTTTGGACCGCGTGGTTTAAGGTTCAAACAAGTTATTGGGTTTGTGGTCGGTGTGGGGTATGACAAAAAGCATCCATGAAGCTTAGTAGTTTATGTCTCAAAATGGCATCAACTAGACGATCAATTCTTAGAAGAAGAAAACTATCCTTAGGATAGATCTTATTCAGGTCGGTTCAATCAATACAGATTTATTATTTACTATTTATCTTTTAGACCATAACAATATTAGCAATCTATCTTGAATATTGAGCTTCTCTGATAAAACCAGCTTTCAAAAGCTTGTCAACTTTTTCATCTATAATTTTTTATTTTTTTGTAGGTCAATTTTTTTTTTTTTGTTGCACTAGCTTATGTTTTGGATCAACATTTAGCTTGTGTACAATGACAACGGTAGAAATTTTCGATGTGTCAGAAGCTAACCAGGCGAAGACATTGACGTTTGTCAGAAGAAAGATATCAGTTTTGCTTTTAGATCGGACTTTAACTGGGATCCAATCTGTATAGTTTTCTATAGATCTTCATCTAAAGAACAGTAATAAGTTGTTCAGCTGGTTCATCTCAGCTTTTGCTGATCACAATTTTATCTTTTGATCAGGTACTTCAATTGGTAGGCCTTTTACTATTTTTTCATCTTTGTAGCTATCAAGAAGCATTACCTAGCAAACATTTGATCTCTTTGCATTTCTCTGACTCCATCTTTTATTGAGAATTAGACTAACAGATGATAAGTGAAAATCATCATCTTGAGAGCATTAAGTCCAGATCGGTCAAAAATAGCATTATAAACTAATGGTATTTTGACAACCAGAAAGGTGTGCTGCACAATTGACCGACAGGATTCTTTTCCTAAAGTGACTGGCAGGATGATCTCTCCCTCCATAGCTACAGGATCTCTAGAAAATCCGATCAATGGAGCACCGATCTGTTTTAACCAATCTAATATGTTCATTTTTTAGAATGCGTCGTAGAACAATACATCAGTATAACTTTCATTATCAACCAATATTCTTTTACATCATATTTTGCTATTATCATAGAGATGATAACAGCATCATTATAAGGAGTCTGGACTCCTTAATTAAACATCAACATCAAAAAATGAAATGATATCATCAGTATATTACCGCTTTAGAAAAGGACTCTTGCTTGCCGCTCGATCTTCATCAGGACTTGAGATCATATTAATAACCCCAATAGTAAGCTGATTGAGTTTAGCGTCATCGTTCGGCTTTTGGCATTATTCTGTAGCTTGAGTTGCCCGATCTCAGATATATTTGCCAAGATGATCTCGATGAATCAGAATTTCAATTTCATCTTTAGGCTGCAGACATTCTTCAATGTCATGGCTATGGTCTTTATGGTAACGACAATATTTTTTTAATTTTTTTATCGGTGGAGTCTTCATAGGATTGGACCGACGAAGATATCCCTGATCCTCGATTTTCATCAATATCTGGGCATGAGGAGCAAACAAAGGAGTGTAGGTATCAAAATATCGAGATGGACTTCTTGACCTCGAATTTTTCTGAGATGGGCCAAAGTATTCTCTGGTCGATTTTCACGATCTTCTTCTTGGGGCTATTTTCTTCCATTCTTTTCCTTCTTCACCTAGTGGAGTATGCTTTTATTCTTCAGCTTAAGCATACTTTCAGACTCAGACCAACATTTGCTCATAGGTGTCTGGATAATTCTTGTTGAGGAAGAAGATCAGACGATTGCTTCAGAGTCCTTCCTTTAAAGCAGCCATTGCAACAAACTCATTAAATTTTTACTTCCAGTGTAGCAGTGTTGAAACATACCATATACTCTCGGAGAGATTCGCCTTCCTATTGTTTAATAGTAAAAAGACTATTAGTACTCTTCAAATGGACCTGATTATTACCAAATAGGTGATAAATAGCTTTGCCAACTGTTCGAAGGAAGAAATAGATGCTGATTGGAGTTCAGAAAATCAAATTCTTGTAGATTTTATGAGGTTAATAAAAAAGACAACACAAAGCAGGGCATCAGAAGTCCCTTGTAGTCTCATAACAGCTCTAAAGTCTTTAAGATAATCTAGAGGATTAGTGGAACCATCAAATGATTTCACCATTAGTATCTTGAACCGAGAAGGAACTGGCTCACATAGAATTTCTTGAGAAAAAGAAGATCGCAAATTGAAATCTCTTCCACTTTGGGGATGGCTTCCAAACTATACTTCCATTAGTTTCTTTTCAAGATCTTGAATCTTTTGTTCAAGACCTTCTTCCCAATGTAGTTTCCTACTATGTGGAGCAGATTCTCCTTCAAAAGATTGATTGATGTATGCAAAGTAATGATTACAATGAAGATCTTAATGAATTGGTTAGTGGGTGTGGTGAGACTGAGCTTCTTGAGAGACCACTTCTTGCTGCTGCTCTATGGTATGTTAAAATTATTCTACCCTACCAGTAAAAGCGTGGACTTACTGAATCAGAAAATTAAATTATTGCAGATCAACTGTAACCAGAGTTGAGTATTCTTCTGTGTATCTTCTGGAGAAGATGGTGCGGGTAGATGATGATTCTGCACCTTCCTATTCACCATTTTCATCAAATCTTTTGGACTGATCTCTTTCTCTAATACCAATCTGTTGCTATAAGACTCCGGAGAAAAAAGGATGAGATTGATGCTAGACCGAGCTGGAGAGTATTGAGAACCAGATCGATGTAGATCACAAATGAACTTCAAAAAAATCCTAGGACCGGTGGGATACCCCTTGGTTTAGGATTCTACAATGCTTAAGTCAGCCAGGGCCTTGAGAATATATAGTGAAAATAAAAAAAAAATAAAAAAAATTTTGAACGAAAAGAGTAAGAGATTTTGATTCCCTTCAATGAAAGAAAAAGTTCAGCAGAATCTGAACTCTGTGAGTTGAACTTACCTTCCAAAAGTACCTCATCCCTCTTTATATAGAAAGAATTTGCTTAGACCATTAAGAGAGTTTGTTAGACTATTAAAAAATTATTAGATCATTAGTTTGTTATAATAGAACAATCAGCTGTATGAAAATTATGGACTACCTGTCCACGTGATTATTAGTTGTAGTATAAATGAAAAACAATTGTTGTAAAGCTAAACGATAGCTGTACCAAAATTATAGAGTTAATTATCATTCTCTTAAATTACATCGATTGTGGACCGATGTACCTAATGACAGATCGGATAAAAATTGAGCTAATCACAATATTTTGCTGGATCATTTCAGATTAGCATAAAATCAGACTGAAAATAAAATCAAATCAGTCAATAATTCATCTGATCTGAAAATAGATGATTTTATCGTGTGACCAGAGATTGATTTATTATGCCCACGCTACCCTTTACCGCACGTTTAGTTTTGCATGGAGAGGAGGCTGAACTAGCCATAACTCAAGTTACAGTGCCCTGTATCGGCATATACTTCAGTGCCCTCAGCTGTTACAACCAACCTACATGATCATAATGCTGCAGAATCCATGCTGCTTTTTGAAAGGTACATGTGAATATTATTTGTACTTAATGTGCGGTAAACAACCGGAAAGTGCCAGTTGCAGTAACAAACTCGCAAGCGATCCACCTATCAAGAGAACCTTGTTGAAAAAAATGTGCCAACCAAGCGATCCATCTATCAAGAGAACCTTGTTGAAAAAAATTGTGCCTACCTGTGTGTGTGTGTGTGTGTGTGTGAGAGAGAGAGAGAGAGAGAGAGAGAGACTTGTTACATTTTTTTAGCATTACAATACATGTACATAAAACCTATATTGGAACATAATGTAGTATACAGAGCCAACAGATGATTTTGTGTCAGCATACAAATAATCAAATGGGTTGATCATTATAATCCGTGTTACCAGACTTACTGTCATCTGGAATAGGTGGCAATTCTTTCAACATCAAGTATTTGCGCCGCTGAAGGGTTAGCCAAATCAAGATGCTGTCAGTCTTGACAACCTTATAGCCAGCTTTCTTGTACAATCGGAATGGAACATCATCAATCATTCTGCAGTGAAGGTATACTTTCTTTCAGCCTTCATTTGAGTTATCAGTTCCTCGCATGCCTTTAGAAGATGCCCGCCAATCCCCCTCCTAAAGTAAGGTACTAGAAAAAATCATACATTGCACAACTCTGCAGAAATTATATAAGAGCGCATGCAGCTTAATAACCTTCAATTCCATTACAGCTTTATAATTTAAATAAAAGCTCAGCTTATACATTATTCGCAACAATCTACAAAAATTTATACGTCAAAATTTTAGATGTTGAAGGAAATAAAGAGAATTCTCTATCTTCAAGAATTACTGATCTCTGTTCCTAGTCAAATGGTTGTTTGCTCATAATACAGTCATGCTAGTAAGCTAATTGTATGATTTGCCAAATAATATGAGAGGCCAAATATGATGCTTTATGAATAATCCAGCATACTCGTTATCAGATTTCAGAAAACTTTGCTAGATATATTTGATATCCAGAAGCAGATAATTCTCAACAATTAGCATTCCATCTGGCTCCAACTCATCTTCTTTATCCTTATCAAATCTTCACTTTAGTTGCATCCCTTGTCTATAGCATATATACAAAAATGTTCATCATCCATGAACCCTAGCTAGTAAAATCAGCTTTCATTGATACGAAAGGGTGCCGACTGACTGTGTTGGCAGAGTCTTTGGTACCAGGGATCTAGGTTTGAACCATACACTCACCTAATTGCAGCCAGGCTTCCTCCCATCTTACTTTAGAGAGAGAAGAAGAAAGCATTCACCCACAGTAAGCGTGGAACTTCCCATGTGCTTTAATCTCTCTGTTCATTAGCAAAATCAACAACACAAAGAAAGAAGACTTAATTCTAGCTGACCGCACAGGCAAGAACTTCAGGGGAATAGGTCAAACCTACAATTCACCACTACTAGTTGTATTCTGCTAAAAAAGACCTTGCTAAAGCTATTCTTGGAAAAAGATTTTAAAAAAATATAAAAAAAATCTCAGAAAATTTCGGACAAAGAATGTCTGTGAACTCTATAAAGACCGTGTTTGGTAGGTTGTCATGTTCAAGCATGTAAAACAAGATTATTGCACTTCACAATTATTTGTGTCATTTCCACTTTTTGGAATTCCTCCATGTTTCCACTTCTCAAATCAGGATATTGGCAAGGACACAGGAAAAGACAGTTTAGCAGGACAAATCTATTTCTTTCCACTCTCAATTTGTGCTGCAAGGGTTATTATTTAATTAGATGGAAGGCATCAACTAACAAAATTTAGTGAAGATGAAGGCGTTAGTGAACAAATTATCATATAGATTGGATACCGGTGGTGCCCTCTGGTTTGTCTTGTACCTGGTCATCCTGTAGCTGGCTGTCCATATAAAACCAAATGCTTTAAAAAGCAGCAATGTCTGGCTTGATAAGACCTCACACAATAGTAAATCATTTGAGCTTGAGATTTACCAATCATTGTTGGCTTCATTGAGCAAAAAATATAAACAAGTAAATAATACATTATATTATATTATTATTTAACATATTATTTTAGTTATTATTTTTCATAATCATCAGATCCTGCCCTTGTTTAAGCAATTAAAGCTATTTTTTATAACTTAAAAACCTATCTTTGTGCTTACTCTAGTAAAATATTCATCTTGATTGAGATCTAACTTGTGAAAATTAGGTCAAAATGCATAGATACAAACCTTAGGGGATGTCAGGCTCCCACCAATATCTTAAATGAGCTGTTCGTAAACAGCACAAGCTGAACTTGAAATTAACTGAGCTTAGCTCGAACTTAGCTCAGCTACTACAAGATTTTCCTCCGGAAAAAAGAAGCTCAGCTTGATACCAGTTGAGCTTGGGCTCCCTACCTCACCTGCGCCCGATTTAATCCCCAACAAATGTAGACGGATCAGTTGCATCATGGAATCCCAACAACGTAGAGGGATCAGTAATGCTGCAGAATGCCTATTGACTGCAACTAGTTGTCAATCTTTGAGAAAGTCCGATATGAAAACAAGCCAACAAAATTTCATTGCATAGGACCAGTCTTTCCAAGAACAGGCTATCATGTAAGTTGCTTAGCGAATAGGATAATAACAGTCACTATGGCCCCTCTGTTGCAGCTGTGCAGCATAGTTCAGGTTCGATTGTAAGGTTCCATGCAGCATAGGAAGGTTCCATAGTAGCTGTGCAGCATAGTAAGGTTGAAGTAAGAGTTCAGGATCACAACAGCAGTTTCCAGCTCGCTAGCTTGAAACCATAGAGAGGGGAAAAGAATGGACAAACAAGTACCTATGTGAGGACCCCTGCAAGCATGTATTTAATCTCACATTGGCTGTTCTCTAAAAAGATTTTGGATACTTATACAGGCCAAGGAACTCAAATAATACCTTCTAGTTAGTTTTTTGGATGAGACCCTAGATTGTTACAAATGATATCAGAGTCATCCTAGCCAGTCTAGTCTAGAATCAACACCAAACGAACTTTATCTTAACAACTACGTATACGTGTGGACTAGGGGATACCCAAGCATAGATTCATTAAAGCTGATTATGAGTTGATTGTGGTGCTTATGAATAGATTTGCATGGATTTAGACTTTTAGCTTGACGAAGACGTCAGGATTTAAATGAGAGGAGTATGTGAGGACTTATGCAGATATGTATTTAGTTTATATCAGTTATTCGCTAGAAAGATGTTGGGCACTTACATAGAGCCAAGGAATCCAAATATACCTTCTGACTAGTCTTTTGGGTGAGGTACTGGATTGTTGCAATTTATGTATCAAAAGAACTAACAACAAAAAGTATAAATAGAAAGAATTTTGAAGGGAAAACATTTATTGGCTTTAGAAAAGGTTAGGACCATCAATAACTTGTGCCTAAGTATAATGGGCAATTTCTAATCAACGGATCATAAACCTTTACTATAGCATTGCATTTTAACCATAAAGGAAAGATATTACCATACACATTTATAATTTTCACCAAAAGAAGAGCAATAACATAATGGTCAACTATAAATTGTCCCTAAACAGTTAATTTTGTTCATTAAATGCCCCATCACTTGAAACTGGAACATCTAAAGCTGAAAGGGTTGGCAGAACTACAAGAACAAGGAAAACCTCAGAAACATGAACCCCTCACTCTTGGGCAAATAGGTGCAGAAAATGTCGAAAAGTTCGGATCATCCTAGCAGAGCAGGCCTTGTGGAAAAGACCAATGTGTGCAGCCTTCTGTTCAAGTTGCAGAGTTGGCATGTGAGTGCGGAAGACACCTTCTAGAGCATCCCTAATATGGAAAGATATTTGCAAAGATCTTGAAACCTTTTGGACTGCATATGTTTTAAGCTTGAGAAAGGTGAAAATATTAGATTTTGGGAGAATGGATGGGTTACCTTGATACCATTTGCTTTGCTCTTTCAGGATCGGTATCAGCTTGTTGCGAAACATAATTCCTTTGGAGCTTCATTTTGGATTAGAAGATCAAGATAGTGGGTGATTCGAGTTCTTGTCACCTCTCATCGTCAGAATCAGCCAAAGTGGATCAACTGCAAGGCGTTCTCTCCTCAATCCACCCTTCAAACTCATCTGATGTGCCAGTATGGAAACTTGGTACAGATGGATTGTCTGCTGTTGATTCTTTCTATAGGTTTATTAATAATGGAGGTACACTCTATCCATTCTACAAAATCATTTGAATGGATCGGGTGCTAGAAAGGTAAAGGTCTTCATGTGGTTAACTCTTAGAAATAAGTTGCATAGTGGGAAGCACTAGCAAGAATGGATGGAGAGTAAGCTCCGGTTGTCCTCTGTGTGGTACCCAATTTGAAATGACTGCCCATCTCTTCATCAGATGCCCCTTCACTGAAGCAATTTGGGCACCCACTGCCTCATGCCTTATCCTTAGGAGCCACCTTCCAAACCTAATGCTTTTGGACCTTTTGGATGTGTAGAAAACACATAAGAGCATAAGAAAAGATGGGATCAATTGTTCATGTCCATTATGTAGCACATATGGCACGAAAGGAACTCAAGGATCTTCTTGAATAAGTAGGCCATTGCATCTTCAATCCTTCACAAAGTTCTCCATTCAGCTCGTGAGCCAATCTATGCTCAGCCAACTCAATGGACAGTCCTTGGGTTGTTTCCACCAAGCTCTCTACCACCTCAAACTGAGCAATCACAGCCTCCCTGAATTCTATCATCAATTTTAGATTATTGCCGGTATAAATCAAGTCATCCACATATAAATATATGATGACAATATCACCTTGTGAATTAGCTTTAACATATAAAGCGTGCACATTAGAACATCTACTAAATTCATGCTCAATAGAATATGAGTCGCATGTACCATGCTCTAGGTGCTTGCTTCAACCCATACAAGACCTTTAACTTGTAAACCTTATTTTCTTCTCCTTTCTTCACATAACCCGCGGGCTGTTCAATATACACTTCCTCTTCTATCATGCCATTTAAGAAAACAGACTTCACATCCATGTGAAAAATGTTCCAAAAATTATGGACAGCAAGAGAAATAATTATACATATGGTATCAAGTTTAGCAATAGGAGCAAACACCTCAAAGTAATGAATACTTGGTTTTTGCTTGTACCCTTCAGCAACCAACCAAGTCTTGAAATGGTCTATCTTTTCATTCAGCCTAAACTTTGTCTTGTACACCGATTTAACACCAATTGGTTTCTTACCACTAGGAAGAGCAGTAAGCTTCCATGTGTTATTTTTTTCAATTGCATGAATTTCTTCATCCATTGATTGAATCAAGTGATCATCACAAATAGATTCCTTACATGTCAATGGATTACAATCTACAAATTAAAGCAAAATTAGCCGATTCATCATTAGATGGATCATTATCTTTACCAACAATAAACTCATGCAAATAAAAGGTAGACAATGCTAGCACTATGGATGACTAGATGACTTTGCAAGAATAACTATTGTATCCAATGAAGGCACTGGTACCCTGCACACCTTGTTCTTCAACATGCCTCTCAAAAGCCGTATTAATTACCACTGGCAATTAAGATGAATTTTTCTCTTTAATGGACCAATTCTAAGTAGCTTGCTCATTAAAACTGACGTCGCAACTAATGATCACTTTTTCAGTCTTTGGTTTATACAACTTATAACCTTTTCTCTCATGACTGTAGCCAATAAAATACATTTTTCTGCTTTGTCATCAGGTTTCTTCCTCAATACATTTTTCTACAATTAATATTTAATGAGAACAAGTGATTTTGAGTCATATTTACCTTTATTATTGCTCCTTTTTTTATCATTGCTGATGGTACAACCACTCTTGTCGATATGCATATTGTAGCCCTTGTTTGCAAGCTGCCCTATATTCAAAAGATTCTGATGAAGACTCAACACAAAAATACATCCAAAATATGGTCAAGGAATGCAATCTTCAATTTCATTGTCATCTTGCCTCTCCCCAAAATTGGTACTTTTGTCTTATTTCCAAGCTCCACCTTTGTGTGAAACAACTTATGTAACTCAGCAAATATCTCCTTTTTGCCACACAGATGATTAGTGCAGTCTGTATCCAAAAATTATTATTTCTCTTATCTTCCTCTGTTACATGACTTGCTAGTAACAAAGTGTCCTAGTAATCACCACTATTTTCAGCAATTTTAGCATGCAACTTTCTATTCTATGATATTTTAAGATGGCATTCATGCTGATAGTGGCTGTATCTTTTATAGTTATAGCATTGAATATGAGACTTACACTCTTGCTGATAATGGTCATACTTCTTATATTTGTAGCATTGGATACAAGATTGATCCTGTTTTTTATCAGAATCATTCTCTTCCTTGACCCTGACCCAACATGTCAGTTCTTTCTCCTCTGCCTTTAAAACTCCAACCTCTTTGGTTTAATTCAGCTTTGTTCAAGAACTCTTCTTTTTGTTCTTCAAAATTAATTGGATTTGCAATGCTTCTTCTACAGCCATCTCTGACTTATCATTCATATGTTGCTCATGAGCCTCCAACGACCACCGTAATTCATCAATCATCATGACACTAAGATATTTTTACTCTTCAATCACTACCACCACATACTCAAAACATATTGTCAAGCTCCGCAAAATTTTCTCCATAATCTGAACATCATTTATATGTTTACCTTGATTAACAATGGCTTGTGTTTACAAAAATAATCTGCAACAATCTCACTCTTTTCCATCTGAAGAAGCTCAAGTTTTTCCAAAATTCTACAATCGTATTTTTTTAGCCCGATAATTACCCTTGTAAGAATTTATTAAATATCCTAGGCTTCCATTATTGTTTTTGCATGCATAATTTTCTCAAAAATTGATAATTCAACACTTCGCTGTAGATGATAGATAGCCAATTCTTCCCTAAATTTGTTGCGTCTCAATTCCTGTCTCTTGGTTTGTGATAAATTGTGCTGTATCAGAAGGCTGAATAAAGCCCTTCTCTACAATATCTCAAATACTCGCAAATCGAAAAAAATATTGTATCTGAATTTGTCAATGCTCAAAATTATTTTTTCAATCAGATTTGAAGACTGTACATGGTACATAAGACATAAGTGCAGTCATACTTGAAAATCTCCAAGCTCTGATACCAAGTGTTATAGTTCAAAAATTGATGAAATTATTTAGCCATACATTTTTTTTGAAAAAAAAAAAGCCATGAACAAGGTGGAGGACTGGGAGGAACAAAATAGCAGCACAAGCAACCCTTTTTTCTAAAATCAAAAACCCTTTTTTTTAAATCAAAACAGCTCTCTGTAGTATGAATTTAGAAAGACATCAAATAAATTTAATGATTACATATGCATCTTTATTGGAAGCACTTTTATCAAGTATGGATCAGTATCACTCAGGAATTTACCAAATACTAACCCCTCATGGTATTTATTTACCTTCTCTCTTTAGAAATAAGCATGGGTCCATCATATTTTTACCATCTCTCTCTTTTTTTTTTTTATACCATAATCTGACATGGGATTTATTTCCAATGAAACATACCCAACATAAAACACCAAATAGCAACCAGTAAAAGAAAATAAATAATTTCTTAACTTGATTTACTAGTGCCTACGGCCCAGTAGAATCAGAGCACTTCTAACAGAAAGATTAACAAGAGCTCAATTACCAAAGCGAACGGATTGTTCATACCTCCGAAAGCTCTTCCTCACGGTCATGTTGCTTAGGTATGGATATTCTTGAGGGGGCACCGGCGTCGGGACGGCTGCATTCGCCCCGAGAGCATCGAAGGAGATCTCGGCGATGCACGCCAGCCTGGCTTCCTCTTCCCCATCCCTCTCCTTGTAGAAGCCGAGGAGAATGGTCGTGTGCGGAATCCGAGCCGCCGCTCGATCACATACTGCCTCACCAGGAAGGCGAGGAGGGGACGTAGCCGCCGCCACCACATGGACTCGGCGAACGACTTGGCGAGGAGCAGGGAGGCGGGGTCCACCTCCTCGGCCTCCATGGAGCGGATCTCCAGCCGGCCATGGTCGAATTGGTGGAGGTAGCGGAATTCTTTGAGGGTTCGGAGCTTGCTGAAGCTGCCTGGGTCGAGGAAGGGCCGCCGCGTATAGGCGGAACCTCGACGGAGGGATCGAGAGCATGGGGTGGAGATAAGCGGGGAAGGATTTGAGGGAGAGAGGGTGGGATTTGTGAAGGGAAAGGAGGGCGTGGAACGGGGTGGAGAGGGAGAAGGAGGGAGCGGAGAAGTTGTGGGAGGAGAGAAAGAGTAGGGGTTGGAAGGCGGAGTCGAGGGAGAGGGAGAGGGAGATGGAGGTGGAGGGAGCCGCCATTGAGTGGAGTTGGTGTGGGAGGAGGAAGGGATATGGGAAACGTGAGGGGAATCGGATTTGGGCCCTGAAAAGTTGGCGCAACGACGAGCACCGCTTTCAGGTTGCGGCTGGAGTTCTAATTTTGCGGCTTGCCGTCGAATCCACCAAAGTTTT